>CAUYRH010053581.1:0-16369 GCA_963574655.1 Perodicticus potto | reverse complement strand
CGTTTGTCAGAATGCCATTACTAGAGCGGTCATTCTTTTCTGTTCCTTTCTCTCTTTTTCCTCCTTTCTCTCCAGATCTCGGTTACAAAAGACCGTAGTGGCCGTTCTAAGAAGATTCTCCAGGTTATGGTCTGGGGCTATAGCCAATTTCTGGCGTTTTTTTTTTTGGATGTCTGGGGCCGCTTGAGGGATAAATTTGTCTTTTTTAAAAAAATCTGGCCCTCTATGGAGTCAGGTGTCAATTGGTTGTGTTTTCTCATTGCCTCCCTAAGCCTCTCTCTCTCTCTCTCTTTTTTTTTTAATTATTAAATCATAGCTGCATACATTAGTGCAGTCAAAGGGTACAATATGCAGGTCTCACACACAATCTATCTCTTTATTTTTCAATGGGTAATTTTTTCAGACTGGTATTCCAGGTCATCGAACTTCTCTTTAGGTCTGTCTAATCTTATCACTTGGTCTATCTATTGATTATTTTTATATCACGGATCTTATTTTTTATTTCTCATTGTTCTATCTTTTTTCTTGAGACAGTGTCTCACTCTTTTGCCCAGGCTAGAGTGCCGTGGCATCAGCCTCACGCACAACATAAAACACCTAAAGTGATCCTCCTGCCTTAGCCTCCCAAGTAGCTAGAATCACAGGCATGAGCCACATGCCTTGCTAACAGATGGGGTCTTGCTCTTGCTCAGGCTGATCTCAAACTCCTGAGCTCAAGGTATCCTCCCACCTTGGCCTCCTCCAGAGTGCTAGGATTATAGGCATAAGCCACCAGCCCCAGCCCATTTTTATTATTTTATACAAAAAATTCTGCTTTTATCATAGTTGTGTTTTCAGTGTATTGATCAACTCTTTCATGTTCTTATGATTTTAAAATTATTTTATATATTTTTTGATTACTGTTTAAGTATCTGATTTGGGGGTTATCATTCTTCTATTAGTTGTACCTACCAGGACATCTTCATAGTGAATTCATTAAGTGTTTTGCAATTTGGGGATGTAAGCTCATTTTTAATGAGATTCCTTTTCTTTAAGATTTTATAGAATCAAAATATTTAGCATTTTTCTAATTCTTTTTAACTGCCTCCCAAGACATTATTAGACAGAGAGGGACAAATTTTATATTCACTATAGGTCACTACTTGGGTGATCTAAAATTGGGCCTCAAAACTAAAAAAGGCAAAGGTTTTAAAATTCTTTGACCTAGAGCTAGGCAGAGACAAATATTTGTCCCTGTTACAGGTGTGTGAATCTTTGTGTTTCTAGCTCAGACTCACAGGTGACCAAACCTCCAGGTTATCAGGACAACAATGCATCTCAGGTAAGTGTCAGATCTCACAGGTACTGGTCTTTTTCTTCAGTTCATTCCTCAGTTCTGGTATCCAGGGATTTTTCTTTATTGAGAGCTCAGCTATGCCTTAATTTTTAACTGCTATATTTTAAACATTTCTAAGTATTTGTAACAGATCCATATGTTGCTCGTGTCAGAAGACAAAGTTTCAACAAATGTAGTTAAATTATTGGCTTTTACTTGTGATTCTTTACTCTGATAGCATCTCAGCTGGAAATAGAGAAGTACTACATTGGGTTTGGCAAAATGGTTGGTTTTTATAAAATGGGTTAAGCAGGAACAATGAAACAGCATGATACAAAAAGTACCCCCAGGTTGGCTTAACACCAGGTTACTTTCCTTATGAGGTTTAAAGCAGAGGGAATTTCCTTACCATGGTAACTAAAACTGACTTGTTTGGAGATTTCATTATTACCTCTCCTTCCTGATTTCTTGGAAAGTCAGATAAACAACTTAGTTTTGGTTTGGTGACGCAGAACGTTAGCCTGAGTGACGCCATCTTGGTTTGGTCTGTTGAGGCCCAGGGCAGACTACGTCCAAACCAGTGGCCTCTAGTAATGGTTATTTGACACCATTGAATGGTATTCTTTCTTTTGCCAAAAAGTCAGAATTTTCTTTCTCTCCTCACTTCTTTGGAAGATATTTATACATTGTTTCTTTTAATCTTTTCTATAAATAAAACAATGATTACTTTTTATAGCAAGCTTTTTATGCTTTAATTACATATATCTACCCTGAAAGGTGAGGAAAGTAATGAGCTTTAGATTTCACTACGTCCTTCATAATTCTTATTTTACCCTTTCCACTGTTTGCCATGAGCTTCCAAGGTTTATTTCATCAATGTATTATTTTATATTTATGTAGTACTTTTAAAGAAAATACTTTTAACATAGGATATTTTTTATAATTAATTCTACTTGTAAATGATTTATTTCTCACCTGAATTATATATAGCCAAGACTTCTTCATTGTGAATTCCTTATTTTTTTCCAATATATGCACCCAAGTGTTATATAATCCGAGTTCTTGAATCTTTTTAAAAATACTTGAAACTGTCATTGGCAAAAATATTTGTTTTTACCTATGAAAGCTATCTTGGCTGGGTCTAGAATTTGGGGGGATCACATCTTTTCTGCGTAAGAACGTTATAATTTTGTTCCTTTTGATTGTAAATTTGCTAAGGTGAAGTTGGAAACCAGATTAATTTTTTTCTGTCTGGATGTTTTAGGGTTCTTTCTTTGGCTTTGAATAATCTCTACAACAAATAAGCTATAAAGTTAGTTGTTCTCTGTTAAATTTCTCTGCAATGCTATAAATCTGCATAATGAGTTCAGACAACAAGAAGATAAAAAGACATTCACATATTTTTTTTTGTTTGTTTAGGAAAGTTTTCTTCCATTATATCCTTAAATGTTTTTAATGTTTCATTTTATGCTTTTAAAAAAGAACGTCTAATGCTTGTGTGATGTATACTCAATATCTACCTTTGATCTTTTTTTTTTTGGCAATTGTAACCAGTCCATTTTTTATGCCACTGACTCAGATTTTTTCCCTGTAAACTCTTCTCCTTAGACTTCAGGGATAAATTAACTTATGCAATCATTTTCTGTTTTGTTTCACTGCTGTCAGTTCACTTTTCAGCATATTCTATTGCCCTATTACCTCTTCTTTCAGCTCTGATTTCTTCTTTGGACTCTCTTATCATAGTATTTATATTTTACTTAATTTCCTGGAGAGTATGAAATAGTCACTGCTTAAATTTTCTGCTGTTTCCTGGACTAAGTGTTATTAGAACATATATTCTTCATTTGCCTCTTTACTGGTTACATTCATCCCTTTTATATTAATTTTCTAGAACTTTTGCATAATCTTTTTCCACCTACTTGTATTTGAAAAAAATCATTTCTGTTTCTTTTTGCTACTTGCCAGGAATATTGTGAATAGAAAATCATTGGCACGTTTTATTTGTGTGCTGTTGAAACTTAGTTTTGCATTAGAGGCTTTGCGATTGAATTTTTGTTGTTATTATTTAGGCATATTGTTTAGGCTGCATGGAAGAAAGAGATGAGGAAGAGGAGAAATTCAACAGATTTTTTTGTCTCTTTTTTTCTTGGAAAATTGATTTTTTAATCGGCAGCTATACATTTCTTTTGTAGCATCTTTCCCCAAGATTAGCTTTATCTCTACGGAGCTAGCATTCTTCTGACAAGAAAGCTGCATTCACTGAAACAGAAATATTGACACCATCTCTCTTTGAACTCTGCACACTGGCCACTGACACCGATTGCAACTTATTTGTGCTGTGGTTTGCCGCTAGCCTTTGTGTTTCCAAATTGGGTATTAGTGGAACCTTGAAAAACATTTCCAGTTCTTCCTCACAAGTCTAAGGTTGTAAATAGGGTACATGTTTCTTGACCTTGACATTCTTGTTCAGTTGACTCACCCTTAACCAGCAGTCTTGGGAATTTGCAGAATGGAATTACAACCATTTTATAGTTTTAGGACAAATCATTTCCATTTCTCCCTTCATTCCTTTATGATCTTTTAAGTGGATTTCAGAGACAGGAGTTTTGTAAGTTTGCATGTTCTATATGTCTATGTTCTATTTTATAAAGTAAACAGTAACCCCTTTTTATTGTTCTGGAATTTTCATTATACTATCTTTAACGTTAAAACTACTTCACACATGGAACTGCTCCCTTCTTTATATTTAATTAGCAGTGGAAAAAAATCTGTAATAAGTTATATTTGAAGAAATTATTCCCCCCAACACACACACATACCAGCTCATTGATTTCTTCAAGTTATTTCTACTTTTATTTATATTCTATGATTTACTGGAAATACGTTGCCTTGACTATGCTATTCTTATAAATTTTCTCCCCAAGGAGTAGTTTCATGTTATGAATGTGCTACTGTCCTGCGGTCCTCAGCAATCTTTAATATTACAAAAACCAATCACATAGTCCAAAAAAATCAGAAACCATCCTTCCTAAACAGAGGTGAAAAATGTCACCCAGATGAAGGAGAAGATTCTCTGAGTTGTCCATTTTCAGTGTTTCTCATTGCATTCCTCTTTTTCCCTTATATTGTGAACTCAGCCTCATATATAGCAGTGACATATAGCTAAATCTACACCAGTGATTTTCAACTGGTGCGTCATGAGAGGATCTTAGGTGTGCTGTGAAAATTTGTAAAGATTATTAATTCAATTATTTTCGATAGCAGTTCCAAGTATAGTAAGTATATTCTTTTTTTTAAAACCTTTTTTTTTTTGATCAACATAATTTAAGCCTGCCATGGAAGTTTACCATGAAATGAAAAAGGTTAAAAAACACTGGTCTACACATATATTATGTATATGGATATACATCATATACACATAAACGTTTACACAGTGTGTGTATATCCATATACATGTATCTATATAGAGAGATGGCTTATCTATATGGAGATATGGTATATCTATATATTCATTTCCTAGTATATAGGAGTGGAAATATTCAACATAAGGAAAGAAATGATGTTATGTCAGTATATATGTGTATATACACTAGTACGTTAATTATATATAATATTTTATGTGTAAGGAGCATATATATTTACATAGTTGTTATGTATATATCAAATGTTAAGTAGACACTTGATATTTGTGATTCATTTCTTAGGAATCTCCAAATCTGTGCCTATGGACACCTTATATATTTTTTAGCTTTCTCCCGAACCATCTTTTTTTGTTGGAAGTGAATTGTTTCCTGACTATAAAACCCTACACCTCAAATCAGAAATCTCTTATACTTTTGGGAGAATTTTCAGTGGCTTTGACAGTTCTGCAGGGTCACACCTCTTGGAGGTGGGACACAATTATAAGAGGGACTTTACCTAACAAATGCAATCAGTATAACCTGGTTCTTTGTACCCTCAATGAATCCCCAACAATAAAAAAAAATTTTGCATGAAAATAGAAGCAACAAACAAACAAAAAAAGTTATTTTATGAATGTAAGGAGATTCATGATGGTAAATAAAGAATAACGAAGGGTAAATGAGAGGCACGTGCTGGCTGGACCAGGCGGGCAAGTGAGGCAGGACTGCCACTCATTACCGGCTTGAGAGCAGCTTCCACACATTAACCTGAGTTGATGTTTTGATTGCTGATTTCAGGAGCATCTGAAATACTGCATGACACAGAACTTTATGTTGCCCCCAACCAAATGTTGCCCAGCGGTGGCTCTAAAACTAATAATATTTAAGGAATCATGGTGTTGTCGGGTTTATCACTCAAGCTTAAGGAAGATAATTCATATCTTATCTCACATTGTCATTGGTTCACTCTTCAGTAATAAAGGAGATACTAATCAAAAAATGAGATACTAAATTACAAGTCTGTAAGTTATGAATTATCTTGCTTAAGCTGGAGAGATAAAGAAACCTAACAACATCGTGATTCCTTAAATGTTATTAACCACAGAACCTCTGCTCGAATTACAAAGCTTGTGGTAAAGTTCCCCACTGTCAAATTTTAACACGGGGCTCAGAATTCCCACTGCAAATTTACACTTGATTTTTCCAATTAAAATGGGCTGGTGAGTCCCCTGCCCCTAGCCATTGGCTTGATAAAAAGTATCTTCATTTGCAGCAAGTGTGTTTAGGGAACCCAGTGCAGGGCTGATTCTTCTGCTGTTGCTTTGAGCCCAGCTGTGCTGAAATATTAAACTTTAGTAAATTAGGTGAAATTGCAGCTTCCTGGCTGATACAATAATGCTTTTTTCTTCTGCAAACCATCTTCAGCGTGAGTTGTCTGCACAATTCTTCCACACTAACAGAAACAAAATTCAAGACAACCCTTCCATTTTCCAGATAATTATACAACATCCTATTTATTTCACAGAAGTATTAAACTTTCAAATACGTAGCATTGGATTATTATATTATTTTAACACTGTCTGAATATAGCAACCCATTATTATTCTTAGATGAAGCAATCAGATCCCTGAAAATGCGAGCCTCATGTAAAAGTAGCAGCCTTTTTATTTTTTGATTAGTCTTTATTTTAACAGCAATGGTGAGCTATAGAAGGCAAGAATATTTTCAGTCATATTTATTTTTAGTTTTTTGCTCCCTTTTCTAAGAATAGCACTAGTTCTGAAGTGTTTTATTCATTGACAAAATATTTATTGATCAATTACTATGGGCAAAGTTCTGGTTTATTTTCAACCGAATATTTTTAGAACAAATGCAGAATTAGCAGAAAGGAACTAAGTAGCCTTATATCTCTCTCCTTGATATATGCTATTTTTCTTGTGACAAAACCACTGGTGACAGCTTTATTTAGCTGCCTGGCCTACTTGTTCCCCAAAGGCGCTCACTTTGGCCTCTTTTAGGTTAAGAACTTATGCTTTCAGGAGACTTCAGTTGAAACATAAATATTTTTATTATTTGGGAAAGTTAACTCATTAAAGACTTTTCAAAGTTTACCAAGGTGTCCAACCTGTTTTTTTCCTGCCGCATAGTGGAGCAGAGTTGTCTTGGGCCACACATTAAATACACAAACGCGAATAAAAGCTGATTAGCAAAAAAATAAAAAGTCTGTGTCTACTCAAAGACAGTTCTCCTAAGATCAGCACGTGGGCTGTAGGTCATTGATTGGACACCCCTAGTTTAAGCCTTTCCAAAGTATCTCTGTCAAGGTAGCTTTTGGAAAAAATCTCGCATCTTTTCAAAAATAGAGCAGATAGTCTGATGAGCTTCATATAATCACTATGGGGTTAAAACTAAACCCATAGTGAGGTTGCTCAGTGGGGGCTTGGGCATTCAGTGGGCCACATGTGGACATGAAGGCTTAGTGCTGAAAGGGTTGAGACCCACTTCTACACTTCCAAATTGAAGAACCAGACTATATATCACATTGTCATTGGTTCACTCTCCGGTGATACAGTAGATACTAACCCGCATGATCTAGACCTGGGTCTGTGTGTCAGCTACAATAACAAAAAGACCTTAGACTGGGTGAGTGAAACAACAGAAATTGACTACTTACAGTTCTGAATGGTAAGAAGTCTGAGGTCAGAGTGTCAGCATGGTTAGGTCGTGCAAGGACCTTCTTCCTGGTTGGCAAATAATTGCTCATTTTCTCTTTACTGTTCTCACCTTGCAGAGAGCAGAGAGAGAAGGGAAACTTCCCTCCTGCCTCTCATAGGAGCACTAATTCCATCATGAGGTCCCTACCCTCACAACCTAATCACCTCCCAAAGGCTTCACTTCCAAATACCACATTGGGATTAGGGTTTCAACCTACAACAATTTTTTTTCCTGGGGGGTGGGGGAGGAGAGACAGAAAAACTCAGATATAGTATAGCAGTGTAACAGGGTTAAAAGGAAAAATCTTAAAACAATTTAAATTTAGCTGAGTTTATTTGAACAAAGGATTTACAAATTGGGCAGCATTCACATTCTTAGGAGGTTGAGGGAACTCTGCCCAGCAGCAGGCACAGCGAGTTTTCATAGGTGGAATGCAGAGCACAGAGAAACCACCTGATTGGTGGTAGCTTGGCTCTTGCCTTATATGGGCACCGGGTGATGAGGCCTTTACCTAATTTGGGATATAGCATCATGAGTTCTCGCATACAATTGGCCTGAAGGCAGCTGTTTGTTAGCGTTTGTGTTATGTTTTGGTTTGTTAGGTGGGAATTCAAAGTACAAAGCCTCAGTCTAATGACTTCTTATTAAACAGCAGTGTGCAGCTTTTTCTGGAAAGTGTCAGATGGGAAATATTTTAGGCTTTGTGGGCTATACCGTATCTGTCACCACTGCTCAATTCTTCTCCTGCAGGGCAAAAGCAGCCGTAGGTCATACCGCCATATGAAGTTACTGGTAATACAAAGCCACGGGCATGGAGATGTTCCAACAGAACTATTTACAAAAACAAGCAGGAGTGGAATTAACATGCAGGGGATAATTTGCCCACCCTTAAATATTTCCCAGTTCCTGGGAGCAATTCACTGTCACCTGAAATCGGGGTTTAAGTAGGCTGAGGTTGCCATTTCCGTTCACCGTCAATGATCCACCCAGCAGCTCCTAAGTAACCGTCAGTGTTCACGCGGGGGAGGCTCCAGTGTAGCAATTCCACAGTTTGGAAAGTTTTGGAAGTGGGCCCTTCATCCTGTTCCCCTTCCGCCCCTCCGAGCCCTAGCGCTCTGCAGACCGAGTGGCGGTGTGGTTGACTGGGTGGGCTGCGTAGGCTTCCCAGGAGACACGCGGCCACTCAGGACAAGGTGAGGGTGCAGAAAAGTTGGAGCCCAATCAGCATGGAGTTGAGCTCCCGCGCCCCAACCTTCAGGTGACCCCGCGCGGCGGCGGCGGTGGCAGCGGCGGCGGCGGCTGCGACCAGAGCCCGCAGCAGCTCGGAGCGCCTCCGGGAGGCCAGGTGGCGAGCCGCGCGCAGCGTCATCCGCCAGCCGAGCGCCGGGCTCCGAGCTCCGCGGGCCGGGGCTGGGTGGGAGCGGGGAGCGCGCCGGGACGCGGCCGCTTCCTCTGCCCGCCGAGACCGCGCGGGTGCGCTGGCTGGGGCGTCCCGGCTGTGCGGGCCCTCGCCGCGCGCTGTCGTCGCCCCTCGCTGCCGCCCGTGAACCCTGGGGGTGTGCGGGGCTGCGGCCGCGGTGGCGGCGGCGGCGGCGGCGGCGGGCACGGCGAGTCGGGGCCGCCCGGGCTGCGCTTCGCCCGCGCAGCGGCGGCGGCGGCGGCGGCGCCTGGGGCTCAGGATGCGGCCGGGGGGCGCGCTGCTTGCCCTGCTCGCCAGCCTGCTGCTGCTGCTGCTGCTGCTGCTGCGCCTGCTGTGGTGCCCGAGCTACGCGCCCGCCCGTTCCAGGTAATCCTCGGCCGCCGGGCGCCCCTCACCGCCCAGCACCGCCGTGCGCCCCACGGTGCGCCCCGGGGGGCCCAGCTGCGGGTCGCCTGGACTTGGGCGCGCGGACTGACGGACCCACTGGGGGACAAGCGGACGGGCGGCGACGGCCCAAGGGTGGGGTAGGGGCGGGGGGCGGGCGCAGAGAGGCGACACTGGGAGCGGTGGGCAGCCGCTGGGACCGGTCAGGGTTGCGAGGGCTCCAGTGCGCGTCGCTGTGGGCGAGGGAGCTGCTCAGCGGGACCTGCCGTCGGGTGCTCCAGCAGGATCCCGGGCTCTCTTTTCGGTTCCTCGCTTTGTCTTCCTCCCGCTCCAAGGCTCTTCCAACCCGGGGTTGGGACGCAGCCCCGGAGCCGGGGAGCCAGAGCGAGGGTGTCCCGTTACCCCGGCTTGGCGCGCGACGCCCAGCCCGCCAGCCGGGGTTCCCGCGCAGCGTAGCAACTGAAGTTTTCTCTCCGGCCGTGCAGGCTCTCCGGGGAGGAAAGCAGGGAGGCCACCCGCGGCACCCCCACAGCGCTGAGGACCCTCCGGAGCCCGGCGACTCCGGCCCCGCGCACCACGAACAGGTACCGCGGTGCGGCGGCGCGCGGGCGGGGGTTCGGGGAGCCAGGGCTGCACGGCTGGACCAGCGTCCAGGAGGCAGCCTGGGAGGACGCGAGGACACAATTACACAATTGAGTGAGAGTGTGTGTGGGTGTGTGTGTGTGTGTGTGTGAGAGAGAGAGAGAGAGAGAGAGAGAGAGAGAGAGAGAGAGAGAGAGAGAGAGAGGTGGGGCCATCCTTCCCACTCCATCAACCTTTTAAAGCCGGTTTCTCTTCTTCGATGTGCCTGTTCTTTGAACCAACGGAGATTCTACAACAGCTGCCCTTAAAATGTGGGTGTTGAGCTTCCCTCTGGATACCGGTGTGTTGAACCCCCAGAGCCGCTCAGCCTGTCTTTATGGAGAGATTTGCTTGGCTTGCTTTTTGTTTTCTATGCTAAATTTAAAGTGCACCAGTGTTAGGAGGACTCGGGTTTAGGGGATTGGAATCCTCCGTGTGCTATGAATGTTTTTGTTCTTATTTTACGACTTCACATTTTTCTTTATCATTCGTATGAATGTGTGTCCATGTGCAGTAACTATTTGGTTTTTGTAATTCTTCTCTGATTGTAGAAGTGAATACAGCTCTGTGTGGAAAGTTAGACCACGGAGAAAAAAGAATATAATATTCAGAGTTCTACCACCCAGAGACCACATTCAGCTTGGTTTTGATCTATATTTTTCCAGTACTCTTTCCTTTACACAGATATTTGAAAAAAATAGTTAACATTATACTTCGTGGTTTGTATTCTGCCTTTTTCCATTAAAAAAGCAAAACTTAGACCTATACCAGTCATTAAATTTCTTTTTCCAAAACATTGCTTTTGATTGTTGCATGTTTTGTTATATCCTTTCAACTGTTTTCATTTTTACGCATTTAGCTCGTTTCCACTTTTTGCTTTGCTGTGTGTGTTATTGATAATTCTATGAAGTCCAGCCTTGTACGTAAATCTTTGTCTTCATTTCCAATCAATTACCTAGGACAGATCAACAGAAGTTGAGTTATTATTAAGTCAAAGAGTATGCACTTTTTAGATTCTAAGTCACATCACCAATTGCTGCTTTGAAGGGTTGAATCAATTTATGTTTTCACTAGAACAAAGTCCTGCTTCCTGCGTGGGCATTGCTGTTATTATTGCAATTGTGAACGCTGCCTCTTTTCCTCTTTAATCTCTTGTGAATCCCTTTTTCTCTGTGCACTCTTCTGTATATTCCTGGCTCTTGGGTGACATGACTCAGGCTTTCTTTTGTGTTGCTCCAGCACAGCTCCAAGAAAGGTTTGGACAGCCTGGAGGAATCCCTGAAGTGAGGCCACCACAGTCTTCCACTTCACCCTCTCAGGATTTTCACACCATATTGGAGACACTAAGACATCCTAGGGTAACAAATGCTTTTAAGAAAAACATTGGCCTATAGTTTTATTGATTTCTCGGGTTTGCGCACTACAGGAAGCCTAGTTTTCTGGAGCTGGGGAGCAGTCCATCTTTTCTTGAGTCCTGTGACTATTATACATTCTGGGATTGCCCCTTTGGGAAAGTTTGAAAGAATGTACTCCTGAATGATTTGATCTCAGGCCTTTTGGAGGCAAACCTTTGATGAATTTTTCAGTTTCCTTTGACATACTTCTTTTCTATTCAGCATACTTCTTGAGCTAATAAAGGTAATTCATATTTTTTTTTCTGAATGCAGCCTATTTTATTACATTTTTGAAATTTATACCATTCTGCTGTGTTTGTAAAAGCCTCTTTGTCTTTTGATACATTTTGTGTTCCTTTGATGACTGATTATTTCTGGAAGAGAGGTGTGAATTTTAACACACCACACTATTTGGTGTGATTTCTTCATTTCTCTGTGGTCTGATCTTCCTCCATGAGCCCACACTCTAGGTAATAGTGTTCTGAAGGACCAGGAGAGGCAACACTGAATGAGCTCTTTCTATGGGCCAGACGCTGAGCTAAGAACTTTGTATTTAACTCATTTAATCCTAAAAACACCCAACTAAGTATTATCCTGAGTATAAAGATGAGGAAATTGAGGCACAAAGAGGTCAAGTGTGTGGTTCAAAGTTAGGGAGTTAAATTGTGGAGCCAGAATTCAAACACAGGATCCAGAATCCCATATTTTTTAATTCCCCACTCTGTAGCATGCCACAGGTGCTGGGAAAGATGGGGTGTGTGTGTGATCAAAACATTCAATCCTTGTGAAAGCTTAGATGTGACAATTTAAGCGACTCTTTCTGGCAATATTATTCTCTCTGGGAACAAATGTACAGGCTCACAGGTTGCTTCTACCATCTTTTCTCATTTAAATGCCATCCAAGTATATGAGGGAGAGAGTCTTAGATGATATGGTGGTAGAGGTAAGAGGTGGGGTTCATGGTCATGCTATCCTTTAACCCCCTAATCTTCAGAGAGAGGTTCCTTTTCCATCTAGGGGGTAGGCACCCTGCTGATGGCCAGTTATGAGATTTATAGCTTGTGGTTCATTGTACCTGCTAATTTTCCCTGGCTGTCTTGGCCTTATATCATATCCCATTGATGGGGTCATACTCAGGGATCTGAGGGAGATTTTCTTTTGGTCCTATCCTGGGTTGTTACTATGTAACATTTGCTACTACACTTTCTTGCTCAGCTCTTGCTACCCAGACACTTTCTCACTCTCCATGGCCAGTCCCTTAGCTATTTCAGGGCCTCATCTGAATATGCAAGAACTGAGGTTGATACAGGCCACTAAATATCAGGGTGACTTCCTCCTACTCTTAAGTTATTTCAGGGCTACCAAAGAGGAGCTCAGTCTCCAGAATCCTAATTGAAGGAGGCAGTTAGGATCCTGGAAATTGTTATTATTGCCTTGTTACTCCCTTGTCACTGTTTATATTAATATTTAAGGAAAAATACTCCAGCCACTTGGAAATTTAAAGATACCCTATCCTTGTTATTATTACCCTTGTCACTACCTTGCTGCTATCTCCACTTTTCTCTCCCCAAGCTCAAACTCTCCTTTTCCTTTCTCTGTCTTCTCCCCCTACTTACTCAATTCCAGAAATGTTCAGGCTTTACTCTGCTTCATATTTTCTTGATCCTAAGATTTTGGAAAATCTTCCCTTGAGGCTGCAGCAAATTCTATCTTGCTCATCTAAAGTCTACCTTATTTTTTGTTTTTTGCATTCTTTTAGGAAAAAGTTTTAATCTCTTCTTTCTCCCCCACCACGATGTGTGTGTTTCAAATTGTCTAGGGGAAGATCGTGTTCTCAGAAAGACGAAAGAGAAAGATATACTAATAGTTTTTAAAATATGACCCCATTACAATGGATTCTTTTTCTTTCTAATAAGTTATCAAAATCTTTTGTTGGTTTGCTTGTTTTTCAAATAGCCAGCTGTTGGGTTTATTTCTCAATTCAGATCCGTATATTTCCGTGTTCTATTTCCTTTGTGTTACTTTTACCTTTTAAAATATTCTTTTTTTCCCCCAAATTAAGATCTTGAAGTGAATACCTGTTTATATTAGTTTCCCCCTTTTCTTTAGAATAAAAATATTTTATACTATGAATTTTCCTTATAATGCAGGTTTGGACTCATTTCTTAGGTTTGGATATAAAATGTTTATATTTTAAATATTATACTCTAAATTGTTTATAGTTATAGTTAAACCTTTTTTTATTTCCATAGTTGTTTAGGAGAATGCCTTTAAATTTCCAAGTGGTTGGAGTATTTTTTCTTAAATATTAATATAACTCTTTTTCATAAACAATGTTAATTTTATTTTTAATTATGAAAGAAATCTAGGAGAACCCTACCATAAGGCCGTAAGTGAGTTCCCAAATATTCAATCATTAGAAATGAGGAGTGGATTATTGGAAGGCTAAGGAGATGACTGGTATAAATCTATGTAACTAGCTGATTTGGAATTCCAGGGTCTACTCATGGGAGCGATCCAGGTTCTGGCTGTGAGTTGCTACCTTTTGGTAGCAATTGTCTGTTCTGGTTTAACCATCCATGGCAATGATTCAGGCTACTGTGGCTGGATGAGACTTCTTGAGAGTAGCAACTGTTGCTTGAATGTTCTTGTTAGTTGGCATCTATTTCATTGGCCTATTTGGGAGTATTGGATTCTGAGTTTACCAGAGGTGTGGGGACTTCATCTCCTCTGGTCTTTTTTCTTAGGGAGGTTTGCCTGCTGTTTTTCTTAATGACCTTATTCTCCCCTCCCTTTCTCCCTGCAGAAGGATTTTGCTTGTCCCTATTTGAGGCCTGGGGCAAGGCAGAGTGCAGACATCAGCTGTGTTATGTGCCAACTCACAGTATTTTAGAGAGAGTTATGGCAGTGTTTTATTGTATGTGTTTAGGTAAACACAAAGAGAGGGAAATTCCCTTGGCATTTCAACACCCAATAATATTTTGTCACCTTTTCAATATCTTTTATATGCATATATTTAGTAATCTTGCTGTATATACTTTGATATGGGTTAGTAACCTAGTAAAAACTCCATATCTGAACTTTATCCTGTGCCGTTAGCATTATTCTGCAATATAATCTTCAGAGCATGGTATTGGAATGTACAGATGTATCCTAATTTATTTATTCTTTCCATTTTTTTATACTCGGGTTATTTATTATTTTTGATTTTGATTTATACTGTGATATAAATGACTTTAGAGCCTTGCACACATTTCTGGCTATTCAGATAAATTCCTAGAAGTGAAGGTACTGCATTAAAGAGTATATGAAGTTTTAAAATGTTGCCATAACTTGCTTAACTAAAACCAATAGTTGTTCCAATTCATATTCCTTTTAGTGGTATGAGAGAGTGACATATTCTTTCTAGAATATGTATTGTAATTGTTTTTTCATTTTTTTAATTTTGTCCCAAAGATGAAAACTGGATACTGGAATTTGTATTTATTTGTTTACCATTGTGTTTTATTTTAAAGATATTTGTTGGCCATTTAAATTTTTTTCTTTTCTAAATTGTGTATTCATATCCTTGTTTATCTTTTCTTCTAGGTACTGTTTTTTATCAGTTTACTAGAGGCTTATGTATATTTATTTACTATACATTTAAATTGATTTTTGTTTGTGGTTATTTAATTAACAGACATTTTCAATGTTTCTGTGTCATATTCCTCCTTTTCTTTATCAATTCTTCTATTTTATGGGGGGTGGGGGGACAGAGTCTCACTTTGTTACTGTTGGTAGAGTGCTGTGGCTTCACAGCTCACAGCAACCTCAAACTCTTGGGCTTAAGGGATTCTCTTGCCTCAGCCTCCCAAGTAGCTGCGACTACAGGCAGCTGCCACAATGCTGGCTATTTTTTATTATTGTTATTGTTGTACTTGTCATTGTTGTTTAGCTGGTGCAGGCTGGGTTTGAACCCGCCAGCTTTGGTGTATGTGGCTGGGGCCTAACCACTGTGCTATAGGTGTCAAGCCCAATTCTGCTTTTGAATCTATTTATGTCTATCATCCTGAGATAAGTATAAATCCCTCATTTAAAAATATTTAATTTGAATATTAATTAAATTTATCCATCTAGAATTTCTTTTGGCATGTGGCAAAAGGGGCAAGCTTTTAAAAAAGTTATTATTTAACTAAATAATTTCTCCTTTGAGGATTATTTTTAATTTAAATCAAGTTATGGCTTAACAGCGTAGAACTATAATTTAAATTCAATTGTTAATACTTGAAATTTTGTCATTTTAAATTCCCTTTCCATTTCTTCAGTTCTTTGTTTTTATTCATTTCATGGTACGTTGACATAAGTCTTCTTCTAGTATGTGTGGCTTTGAAATGTGGGTGATAGTCCTTCTGTCACTGGATATTTGAGGACACAATTTTTTTTTTTTTTTGTGGTTCATGACTTTTATTTTGAGGACAATTTTTTTTTTTCATACCTGAGTTCTGGATCACAACTTCCCTTTATTTCTTCTTAGAAGTTTTGTACACATTATTTATTTATTTTCTGGCATTTAAGGCTCTGAAAGAAAAATGAAGGCAGTCTTAACTTTTATTTCTTCCAAAGTAATTCATTTGATTATTTGTTTTACTCAAACCCGGCATTCTTTTTTCTTTTTTTTCTTTTTTTTTTGAGACAGAGCCTCAAGCTGTCGCCCTGGGTAGAGTGCTATGGCATCACAGCTCACAGCAACCTCCAACTCCTGGGCTGAAGTGAGTCTCCTGCATCTGCCTCCCAAGTAGCTGGGCCTACAGGCGCCCGCCACAACGCCCGGATATGTATTATTTTTTTTTTTTTTTGGTTGCAGCCGTCATTGTTGTTTGGCGGGCCCGGGCTGGGTTCGAACCCACCAGCTCAGGTGTATGTGGCTGGCGCCTTAGCCACTTGAGCCACATGCGCAGAGCCCATTATTTTTTCTTTTCTTTTCTAAATTTTTTTTTCTTGAGACAGAGCCTCAAGCTGTCACCCTGGATAGAGTGCTGTGGCATCACAGCTCACAGCAACCTCCAATTCCTGGGCTCAAGCGAGTCTCCTGCCTCCACCTCCCAAGTAGCTGGGACTATAGGCGCCCGCCACAACGCCC
>CAUYRH010053580.1:0-16029 GCA_963574655.1 Perodicticus potto | reverse complement strand
TGTTTATTTTTGATACTGCTTCAATTGCCTGGGGAGTCCTCCTCATAAAATATTCACCCAAGCCGATTCCTTCAAGAGTTTTCCCTGCACTTTCTTCTAATATTTTGATAGTTTCATGTCTTAAGTTTAAATCTTTAATCCAATGAGAGTCTACCTTAGTTAACAGTGAGAGGTGTGGGTTTAGTTTTAGTCTTCTACAGGTCGCCAGCCAGTTCACCCAGCACCATTTGTTAAATATGGAATCTTTTCCCCACTGGATGTTTTTCATTCGTTTGTCAAAGGTCAAGTAACGGTAGGTAGCTGGATTCATCTCTTGGTTCTCTATTCTGTTCCAAACGTCTATGGTTTTGTCTTTTTCACAAAGAAAGAAAACACAAGCTATATAAGATACAAGATGATAGTTAAAAGAAGAGTGATTATTAAAATGAAGCCTTCTAAGAGGCAAAAAAAAGTTTGATGAGAAATCAGAAATATAAGAAAGTAAGGTTCTGAGGTTTGGGGAGAATTTTACAATACTTAAATGCAATTAAGAGCAAAACTGTACAACAAAAAACTAAATGTATGTGTAGCTCTAAGAAAGCAGATAATAATAATAACAAATATTTAACTGAACAGAAAGAAGATGTAATGTGGAAAACAGAATACAATTCCTGGAGAAATGAGAACAAATTAAACCAAAATTCTACTAAAACAGATAGTAAGAGGAAACATTTTAGAGATAAAGATAAACTTTGGCACATAACAAACTTTATAGAAGTAATTTCAAAAGACCAAGACGTGGACATGTAAGGATATATAAAAACTTAAGCAAAAGGAATCCTACAAGTGTTTTGGCAGGAAGTAGTGAATAAATAAAATTTACCTTGCCAAGGAAACCATATTCTTAGATCTATTTTTTACTGTTGTAGAAAAGAATAACCTTTTATCACCCATTTGGTTCTGAATTTTCAAATATATACAAAAGTATAAAGACTTGTCTATAAACCCACATACTCATTTTCTAGCCCCAACATTTATCAATTTATCACCAACTAGTTCCATCTACACCTCTACCCACTCGGCTGCCTCACTTCTCTTAATCTTGTGGTTCCAAATATTGTATCACTTCCTTCCTATATACTTCAATATATATCTCTGTATAAGACATTTTGTAAAAATATATACATCAATAATAAATTCTTGTAAATAACATCATTCAGTAGCCAATCAGAGTATTAATCTTCCCCAGTCATGAGAAAAAAATAAGGTTGCCTTATTATTGGCTGTGTTTTCTTGACAATAAACGGTTGTTAGTTTGTTATTCAAAATTTAATCTGAAGTGAGTTTTTGTTTTTTTATTCTTTGGTACCTGAGATAGTAGTGACAAATTTAATAATATTGTTGTTTTTTCAGATTTCTTCTACACTAACAGGTTTTTCTTTCTATACTTTTAACCTATGCTGTTTGGCTCATAAAGGTTGTTATGTCGTGTGAGGACACTTCAATTCCTTTGAATCCATTTTTTCACATCAACATTGTCAACCTTCCTTTCTTTCAATTAATATTTCCCACTTCAATTTTTTAATAGCATATTTAAATATACATTTTTCTATCTGTGAAAACATCTAATCAATATCAAACTGTCTCCTGAGAATGAGAGCAGATACTTAGCAAATTTCATTCTATTTCTTCTCCCTTCTCCCACACTACTTTTCAAATTTTGTGATAATTCTTTACAATTTTAGTCCTGATATGTTGGACTACATTTCCCATTAACTCTCTTTTATGAATCCTTATATAATAAAAGTAGGATACTTCCTTACTAACCATTTAACTGAATTTATTCTTATATTCATATATTTTAACCTTGAAATGGAATTTGGAAAGAAAAAATATATTCAGATGTCATCTGGTTTGAATGACTTGTATTATTGCATTTAAATATCTGATCATTAAAAGGCACAAATCTTTTAAAAATTTACCAAATAACCATTTGGGACCATTGTAGTTTAGATACCTCGTTCTCTGAACTACTTGACTTGTAACTAGTTAAAGAAGGGTGTTTTGCTATTTATAACTTCTCTTTATCACATTTGTTAACTTTTGCTAGAGAGATGCATTGACAATCTGCCATGATAACACATTCACGAGAAGCAGAAATATTCAGGAAGGATATCAGCTGCCTTTGCCTGTGCTTCCTGAATCCAAGTCAAAGTATTCTGTCAGGTTCTCAGCTCCCCAAACAAGGGAGGGTGCTCGGGTATGGAAGGTGGAGAGTACTATTCTTTTGATATCACTAGCAAATAATGGCAGGGATCCAACCTAGTATCTTCAACTTGTAATTCATTAAAACAAGTATTAAAGATATGATTTAAGGTGGTAATACTATTGCAAAAAGGTCATAGTGAGGCCTCCTAAACACAAATAATTGGTTATCAGGGATTCTGTTAACCAATAATAATTATAATTATATAATAACCAATAATAATTATAATTTCCAATAATTCTGTTTGGGGATTTATATCTGAAAACCTTGCTTTCCAATCATTCTCCAGTGGTAGCTCTTTCTTTCTGAGGCACATCATGAGTAGGGACTATGAACCCTCATTGATGACCAGGTGTTTTGTTCCTTGAACTTTTCCTAGAAGGATCTTTTATGCCTTTGCTCTACAAGAGCACAATCATTTACGGACTTGTTATCCACCAACGAAGAAAGACAAATGGGTGTGCACTGAATAATTGCGAAGCACTTCATCATGTTCCTGGGGGACACTCCCAGCCATGCAAACTTCAGCATGTAAACAAAAATGAATGACTGATTTAGCATTAAAATTGTTTTCACTTTTGACGTGAGTTTAAAAGTGAAAGCTATTTAGAATATTATTTCATTCAAATTAATCTTCCCTAGATTCCTCATACATTATTCAAAACACTGTGGTAGAATGACCAGTTCTATGTGTGTACTGGCTAGTTTATTTTCTTCTGAATAGAGCCTCTTCCAGCTGCACAAATAACCATAACTCATTTTTTAATATTCAGTATATTTTTAGAAATATTTTACTGTTCCTTTATGCTAACCACCTTTACTGCCATACTGGTTTCATAGTGGCTGAATAACAGCATAAATGCATTAAAAACAGAATTGTCCTTTGTAATTTTGCACCAAATAGTTTCAAAATAATTTGTACTTGGTGAACATTTCATGACCATAGTTATCTGTGTCTCAGGGGTGTTTGCAGTATTTTTTGATGATGAGAGAAAGATGTGACAAAGTAGTCACCATGGAAAGCTGGCTGGCTGCGTGGGCAGGAGCTCCTTGTGTTTATCCAGATGGGTTTGAAAAACGGACATTTGTAGCATCGCTCAGGTGTACAGGTGCAAGAATTGTACTTTGAGAAACACCAAGGCACATGGCTCCTCAAATTTAAATGGTCAGAAGAACCAACTAAATATCTTGTGAAGATACAGATTTTGGTTCAGTGAAACAAACACTCTGAGAGTTTGTATTTCTCAAATCTCCCAAATAATCCCAGTGCTGCTAATGCTGGAAATCATGCTTCAGGTAGCAGGAGTGCTAGAGGTTGGTCCTCAGCTTTGCCAGTACAAAACTCCCAGTTTTGCCAATTCACATTCAATTGCATTATGAAGAAATGACATACAATAATAAGAGGGAAGAGGCTGATGTGTAAGCCAAATTGCCAATTTACTATAACACTGGTCCTTACCCTTGGGTATAATGAGAATCGCCTATAGATCGTCAAAGCTTAGACCCAATCCCAGGGAAGCCTGGTTTAGTTGGTCTAGAACAGCACCTCATGTGAGTTGTTAAAATTTTCCAGGACATTCTTATATGCACCCAGAGTGAGAAGCACTGAATTATATTAAAAATTGTAGTGGCAAGTAAATTATATACCATTATTAGCTAATCAGTACATTCTCTTTCCTGAAGAGTTGTCTACATACAGCATTGGGGGGAAATCGGTGTCTTGCCCGAACGGTCTGATAATCTGTGGACCTACCTGGCCTCATCAAGCCGGTTTGTCCCCCTTCACATAGGACGAACCTGCTAGGGAGGCAAGTGAGCAGGCCCTTCTCCAACTGAGTCAGTCTTCTTAGTTCCCATTTTCAATACAAAGGCAGACAGTCCCCCCCTCTGTGATTTTCCTTCATTTTTTAAAAAATATAGTTTCAATAGTATTTCACACAAAGGTTATAAATTGCTTTATTCCTGTTTATTTTAATCATTTCTCTCTGGCTCACTAAAATTCCATCTTAATCTCCTTGATTCAAGTTGATGTACCAACTTCTCCTCCAGCCCTGCCCTCTTTTCATAGTTTATGTATTATAGTGAATTTTCTTTTACAAATATGTCTAAGATTTCTTTTTCATTTTCTCTGCTCTGAACATTTCCTCCTTATAGAGTAGTTCTACCAAATGGTTGGACAGCCCTGCTGACGTTTTATTTCTCAAATCATTTGTTTACTATCAATGACATGAATGTATGAAATTAAATGTATATTTTGTCCTAATTTTCACAAGGTTATGCAGCAGCTCTAATATTTGAAGACAAAGCTGAAAGGTGGTCATTTAGAAGATATTTTAGTTTAGGATTGTAAAATAATACTACTTTTTCCTGTTATTTAAAAAAAGTGTTGAATGTAAAATTGAAATGATGCATACAAGAGCACTTTCCTGCAAAGGCACTTCAAGTTGAATATTGAACAAGTGCCACCGGAGTGTTTAACTTTCTATTTTAAGTGGGAAAATGGTTGACCAAAAATTCTTCTTCTTTTTTTTTTTTTTTTTTTGGTGAACTTTTACTTATCATTAAACTGACTGCAAATGTTAACAACGGATTATTTAGAAAACACGTAAAAGGAAGGAGGAGGTAGTAATCAGGATTTCTTTGTGACGTTCTGTCAGACTAATTGAATTTTCCCATCTGTCGGAAGGGTAGGATTGATGTATCAGTTAAAGTAACAGCTGTAATTTACCTTGACCTTAAATGAGCTTCAGCTTCTATTTGTTGGGCATGAAAATTACAGATTTTCTAGACTAGAATCTTGCACTGTTACAGTTTTAATTTTTTTGGGGGGGGGAGTCTCACTCTGTTGTCCTGTGTAGAGTGTCATGGTGTCATAGCTCACAGCCCCCTCAAACTTTTGGCTTGAGCAATCCTTTTGCCTCAACCTCTCGAGTAGCTGGGACTACAGGCACCTGCCACAACACCAGGCTAGTTTTTATATTTTTAGTGAAGGTGCGGTCTCACTCTGCGCTCGGGCTCGTCTCAAACTCCTCCCTTCAAGCTATCCTCCCACCTCAGCCTCCCAGAGTGCTAGTATTACAGGTGTGAGCCACTGTACCTGGCCACAGTTACAGTTTTAATCTGTCCACACCAGAGACTTATCCAAAGTGTTCTAAGAGTTTTGTATTTGTGCCAAGTTTTTATTAATATCATAATCGTGCATATATTATATGTCTGTGGAGATTCTCTACACACAGCTGCAGATGAACCTGTTATCAGATAGAGAAATGCAGGATATTGTATGTGCACCTGTGCATGTGTGTAGACCACAGGCAAGGCCACCGATCTGCAAATAGAATGTCAGCTGGGCGTGGGCCACCAGCCCTGCCCCAGATAGCAGGGGATGGATGGCCACTGCCACTTCAGTCCTCCTCCGCGTCCTTCCACTCCATCACCCGCTGGCCCTGGAAGACCTAAAATCAGCCTGATTGTTTCATAAAAGCAAGATGAAAAGAAAGAGGAATCTGGAAAGCTATACAGTTGGATAGGTATTTTTAAAGTTCACAGACCAGCTTCTCAAGTCTAATTAACAGAGCAGGGCAGATGTGGTTTGGATTATGCCTTGTGTAAATCTCATCTGTTTATTTACGTATCAGTGTTGTTCTCATGGAAAACTGAGTATGCCAAGAGAGGAAAATAACGTTGGATTTAATCCCTTTGAATAGAATTTTAGAGGAATAAACAAAACAAAACTCACATTTGTTACTTGCTACTCTGCCCATACTTCTGAGGTGAGATGGCAATTGTTACTGTAACACTTTTCATGTGAGAAAATCAGAGTTCCAAAATAGTTACATCAAACAGATTTGGTCAGTATAATTATGGTCTAAGTGAAGAGACAGATTCCTGGAACTTTCTAGTTCACCAGCTTTCCAGACTCTTCTCACCACTGTGTATAATAAAATTTGAGAACCACTGGTTTTGACTAATCAGAGGCTACATCTGAGGCCGGATTAAAACTCTGAATCTTAACTGCAACTAATTAATTGTAACAGGCTGAAATATGTTGTAGATAGAGCCGTAAAGTTGATCACACACAAAATATATAAAACATATTTTTTAATAGTGAAAATTTTTCAAAAGCGTTCATTTTGCTGAGATAAATGTGTAAAATATTTTAAGGGGGTTACTCTACGTAAGTTACATTCTTATCTTTTTGGATTGGTTTATACCATTGTTTTTAAAATTTAGGGGGCAATCCTTTTAAACAAATTACAAAATGACATTATTTAATCACAACCAAGCTTTTTCATGTATGTGTTTTAGTGTAGAAAATTGAATTGAATAAAATAGAAAACAGAATGTAACAATGTAGCATTTTATTTTGAGTATGTACCTATGTACGTGAATATGTATGTTCTGCCAGGTTGCTTTATAAAATGTTGAATAGCTGTCTGGGGGCAAAGTGCCCTCGTTGCCAATTTCCATGACGTAAATAACCTACCCCTTCACTTTCGTAGTGGATATCGAACTACCACTGTGTCACCACTGAAGGAGGAGTTGGGTGAGATTCACACAAACCATTATTTAATATTTCAACACTGAAGATATAATAGTTATTAATAACCTCAAGAGTATGTTGTAAAATGTGGTAAAGAAGTGATAAGTGTTTATTGCCTTTATTTTTAACATAATTCATTTAATGTTTAATAATGTCCATCTTTAACAACTATCCCACTTGTTTCCTGATGATTAAACAGTGAGCTATTAGGACCTGTTCTAAGCCACTTTAACCATACAATCAGACAGTACCATGAAGTTTGAAAGCCCTGGATTTAGGCCATTCTTCATGCTTCCCGCCACTGATTCAACATTTATGAGAGAAAATGGCAAATGTAATAAACCATTTTAGGATTTTCATTCTTTCTCTGCACTTCTAAGCTTCTGTACTAAAAAAAAAAAAAGAAAGAAAGAAAGAAATATACTTTCCATTCATTCATCTTTTCAATAATCAAATTATTTTCAACCTAAAAATTGACAACAGTAATTCATCTTTATCCTAGTACACCTGATGGATTGGATTTGGGCTCTGAAGGGAAGAAAGGAGTTAAAAACCACCTGATACTCAAAGTTTGTGTAATTTTGCACCTTTAGCTTCAGTGAGGAGGTGAGTGTAATAATAATTTAAACATAGTTATCTTCTGTTGGCTGAATTACTGTTGTCATTCTAAGCATTCTTTCAGCGTAGACTCTTCTTCTCATAGTGATGTCTAGCTCACTATAGTACATAATATATTTTTTAAAAAACTATTGCTAATCATACTCATTCGGCCTACGTAATATCTCTGATGTTTCCTGTAAAGGCTGTCAAAGGAAACGCCTCGTTCAGGGTGTACAATTTTAAATATGATGTCAGGGTAAGTGCCACATGAGTTTGTTCTGTGCTGCTTTCCTTAGAGGTTGTTAAGCACATTAATAGTAAAATAAATGAGAATTAATTTGTGAATGCAACTCAATTTCCACCTAAGCTTCTAAAAAACATCTTAATCCTTTCCCTCCAGGCACAACTCAAGTCCCATCTTCCAAGCAAAACCTTTCCTGATGACTTGCCCTAGTTATTTACTTTTTCTTTCTCTAATACCTGTTGTAGTTATTTTCTTTGTGGCAAAATCAGAGTTGCTTTGTTCTCTCACTGCTGTCTTACTTGGGCTAAGTTTTAGGATATATAAGAGCAGAATCTTTTGCTGTACTTGTGGCCTTTGTAACACCTAGCAATATCGGGGACACAGTAGTGTGCAATGCCTTTTAAAGTTTATTAGAAAGAAGTATAACATTCTGCACATGAGTCTGTTTAGTCATGTCCTCCAGTAATATTAACATATTAATAGTCTGTATGGTTTAGTGTTTCCTAAATACTAAGTGCCATTCAAAGTATTTTATGTGGATTATTGATATAATTCTCATTAAAAACCCTAGGCAAGAAGAAATAAAAGATCCCTTGATCACATGGGTTATGGATGTGCACCTACAAAGTTTGAGTCTAAAATCTAATCACACATTTTGCTACTTTACATACAGATATAGTTAAGCCCTTGTAGCATGTTTCAAGTATCCACCAACAAAAATCACAACAGTGATGGATTTCAATGCTTTTAAAGTTATGCAAAAAATGGAATTTTGAGTTTTGGAAGTGCTCTAGGAGTAGCCAAATAGAAGATAAGAAAATATAACACCAAATGGAAGAGTAGGTATAAAAATAAACTCTATGTATAATATAGACATTTGAGGTGAGCGTGTTAGAAAGTGAGGAACAACAGGTGTGGGGTAATTCATTAAAATTTTACCATAAAGACAGGAAGCATTTGTGAGATCAGACCTGACCTATGAGAAGGAGAGCTCATGTTTATGGCAAGGCCCATCGTCTTCCAAAGACAATCTGAGCAAGATATAAGACAAGCTGAGTTTGGGGGCTAGGCCATTCTTTTAAAGCTTTGCCTTACTCAGGTCGGAGAAACTAAATTATTTCATGGTTAATTTCTAAGGTAAGTGAAACTGAAAGAGAGGTGCCTTCTGAAGAAAGTAATTTAAGTGATTTATTTAAGGAATTCATTACTACATACCAAGAATCCTTTCTGTTTGTTTTTAAAAAGGATCTCTGTTTATTTAAAATAATGATTAGAAAAACCCAAAGAACCAAAGCATATTCAATAATGTCTTTATTGCATTGCTTGAGGTAAATCTTGAAAGAGGTAACCTAAAACAAGACAACAGAAATGCAAGTTCTGATCTCTACAAGATACTAATTCATTTCAGACAAGAATAGAATTTATACTAATTTAAATAGTCATTTTTTCTTCGGAGAAGTTAAAATTATCTTTTTCCTGCAGCAGATTTTTATTTGGCAAATTGAAAGTTCTATGACATTCCAACTGTTTCTAGAAAAAAATACATATACATATGTAATTTTTGAGTGCTAATAGTGGCCAGCCCTTATCTGCTTAGTAGAATCATAATTAATCCAATATAAAGTAGAGTTAGTTAATATTGAACAGTGGCAATGAGCATAGGGGTTTCAAAGTCAGATAATTTTAAATTAGATACCGGCACAGTGGCTCACACCTGTAATCCTAGCAATTTGGGAGGCCAAGGCAGGTGGATTTCCTGAGCTCAGGAGTTTGAGACCAGCCTGAGAAAGAATGAGACCCTGTCTTTACTAAAAATAGAAAAACTAGCCTGGTGGTGTGGCAGGTGCGTGTAGTCCCAGCTATTCAGGCAGTTGAGGCAAGAGGATTGCTTGAATCCAGGAGTTCGAAGTTACTGTGAGCTACATGATGCCGGTGCACTCTACTCAGGGTGACAGAGTGGGTGAGGCTCTGTCTCAAAATAAATAAATAAATAAATTAGAAACTTAGCTTTTCTGATTATTACCGAGTTACTTCAACTACCATAAGTTTCTTAACCCCCACTCCAAATCTTTAACGTGAATATAATGAGAAATATTGACTCAAAGGATCCTTGTGGGAAATAGATGAGATGCTGACTGCAATACATGTAAGTTACAATGTATGACTCAGTTACAATGTATAACTCAAAGTGACAATGTATAACTCAAAGTTACAGTGTATAACTCTAAGTTACAATGTATAACTCAAAGTTACAATGTGCAACTCAAAGTTACGATGTATAAATCAAAGTTATAATGTACAACTCAAAGTTACAATGTATAACTCAAAGTTACAATGTACAACTCAAAGTTACAATGTATAACTCAAAGCTACAGTGTATAGCTCAGCCCTCTTTTTATTCATGTATAAGACAGAGCGTAACTGATCACAAGAACATTTTTTAGATTTGTATTGACATTGTGGTCTATTCTGCTCAATTCTTTATGTGTTAACAGAAACAAGAAGTGATTTAAAGCATCTAAGAGGTATTTGCAAGGGAAGACCTTTGAATAATGAATGAATAAATAAGTAACTGCCTTATTTTTCTAGACAAGCATCCCCACAAGTTATTTTGGAGGTACTTGTTTGTTGCTCTATTTTAGTCCTTTGTATGAATTTTATATTTTTTTCCATTTTGGAGTGTGAATTAAAAAGTATTTAAGTATTAATAAAGAGAAAAATATTTGACAAAATAAGAAAAAAAATCAGTCCACTGAACTTGTATGAGTCTATATATTCTTTTTTGTATTTAAATTTTATTTTAATTATTATAGGTATACAATATTTGTCTATATTCATAAGGAACATGTGATGTTATCATACAGGCATATGATGTTTGTTAACCAAGGTAATTGGGTGTCCATCACCTCAAAAATTTATCATTTTTGTGTTAGGAACATTTCAATTCCACTATTTCAGTTATAAAGTATACCAAATTTACTGTTGACTACAGTCACTTTGTCATTCTATCAAATGTTGTGCGTTCTATCTAACTCCCCACTTTTATCTTCCCCTTCCCACTACCCTTCCCAGCCTCTGGTAACCATCATTCCACTTTCTATCTCCAGGAGATGAATTGCTTAATATTTAGCTCCCACGTATTAGTGAGAACATAAGAGATTTATCTTTCTATGCTTAGCTTTTTTCACTTAACATCATGTTTTCTGGTTTATTCCATGTTGTTGTGAATGGCAGGATTTCCTTCTTTATGGCTGAATAATATTCCATGATGTACAGGTATCACATTCTCTTCATCCATTCTTCTGTTGATGGAAACAGGTGGATTCCATATCTTGGCTATTATGATTAGTGTTGAAATAAGTATGTGAGTGCAGGTATATTTTCAATAGACTTATTTCCTTTCTTTTGGATATATACTAGCATTGAGATTGCTGGGTCATAGGGTAGTTCTATTTTTATTTTTTTTTTTAGGAAACTCCATACTGTTCTCCACAGTGGCTGCACTGATTTACAGGTCCACTAACAATGTAGGAGGGTTCCCCTTTCTGTACATCCTCCCCAGAATTCATCATTGCCTGGATTTTTGATAAAAGCTATTTTAACTGGGGGCGAGATGATAACTATAGTTTTGATTTTCCTTTTTCTGATGACTAATGATGTTGACTAATAACCTTTGGTCATTTGTATGTCTTCTTTTGATCCAATCTTTTGCCTGTTTTAATCGGATTGCTTTCATCATTTCATGACTTAAATTTAGGGCTTTAATGCATTTTGGCATAATTTTTGTGTGTGGTGAGAGAAGAGGTTCTAGTTTTATTCTTCTGCATATGGGTATCTAGTAGTTACAGCATCATTTATTAAGAAGACTGTTCTTTTCCCAATGTATGGTCTTACCACCTTTGTCAGGATAAGTTCACTATGGATGTGTGGATTCATTTCTGGGCCCTGTTCTATCCTGCTGTTCTCTGTGTTTGTTTCTAGGCCAGTACCATCTGTTTGGGTTACTACAGCTCTGAAGTCAGGTAATGCAATTTGTCCAGTTTTGTTCTTTTTGCTCAGGATGGCTTTGGCTATCCTAGGTCTTTTGTGGATCTATGTAAGTTTTTAGGATTATATTTTCTATTTCTGTGAAGAATGTCATTGATATTTTGATAGGGATTGCATTGCCTCTGTAGATTGCTTTGGGTAACACAGACATTTTAACAATATTCGCTCTTCTCTAATCCCTGGACGTGGAATACCTTTCCATTTTTGTATGTATTTTTCAATGTCTTTTATTAGTGTTTTATAGTTTACATTGTAGAGATTTTTCACTTCTTTGGCTAACTTTATTCCTAGGTATTTTATTTTATTTGTAGCTACTGTAAAGGGTATTAATTCCTTAGTTTCTTTTTCAAATAGCTTACTGATGGTGTATAGAACTGCTACTGATTCTTGAATGTTGATTTTGTGTCCCGCAATTTTACTGATTAGAACTTTATCATCAGTTCTAATAGTTGATTAGAACTTTATCATCAGTTCTAATGATTAGAACTTTATCATCAGTTCTAATAGTTTCTCTGTGGAGTCTTTTAAGTTTTTCTAGAGATAAGATTATATCATCTACAACGCACGATAATTTGACTTCTTCCTGTCCAATAGGGATACACTTTCTGCCAGATTGCTCTAGCTAGTCCAATAGAGTGTATTTTTAATGTTGAATTAAGTATTGTTAAAAAGATCAAGGATGTTGTATTAGTTTATTCCTGCTGCTGTTAACTAGAATATCTTAGACTAGGTAAATCATAAATTAGAGAAATTTATTTCTCACAGTTCTGGAGGGTGGAAGCCCTAGATCAAGGTACTGGAAAATTCGTTGTCTGGAGAGGGATCACTCGGTGCTTCGAAGATGGCACCTTGTTGCTGTGTCCTCACGTGGCAGAAAAGACAGAAGGGGCCTTTGTAAGGTCATTAATCCCATTGATGAGGAGTCCACCTTCATGACTTAATAACTTCGTAAAGGGCCCACCTCTTAATACTATCACACAGGTGACTAAGGGTCACATTTTAATTTTGAGCAGGAAGAACAATCAGATCATAGCAGATATATATATTCAGGTGTATTTCAAAAAGAGCTACAAGAAGCAAATGTACATTATTTTCAATTATCTAGGACATTGTCCAGTAATTGAGTCAAATGTACATTATTTTCAATTATCTTCTAGGACATTATGTAGTAATTGAGTAAACTGTAAAACTTAATAGCACCAAGTGATGAAATAAAACTTCATTCATACATCTGAATGGAAGGTAGACAATTTAAGGAAGATATGACTGGATTTCCACCCCACCCCTTAATAACATTATTTCTTTCAGTCTCCAAGGGCCTTTCTCACAATGATCTTTGTGAAAGAAAAGCTCATGACACTGCCTGCAGAAATCACCTGCTGCCTGTAAGTCAGTCAGAGGTTTTGCTTCAAGGCCAGAGAGCACCTTGCTCCTCGCCAGCCGTCCGCGTGCCGTCCTCAGAGGACCCCCTTCCCTGCACTTCTCACCCTGTACAGGAAGCCTGGAACTATCTCAGTGATTCCTTCCTGAGGAGATACTAAGCATGGCCCAGCATTTTCGATGTGTTCAGGGAACCAGGTGTATTTTGTTTTTCAAGAAAAGAAACAAGATGTTAAGATCACAAAAAAGGAAACAATAAATTGGATGATCTTATGTGAAGATATTTACTGAATGTTAGTAAATATACATGTTATTAATGAATATTTTAAGCAAGATGATCTTGAAAATCTACAAACAGCTATTAGCTTGCTTGTGTAAGCTGTGTGCCCTGTTTGTATAATTATTACCTGTTACCACTGTGCTGTAGCACTAGGCTTTTAGATGGATTCAAATTCATCTACAGTTTCTTTTAGTCAGCCTCATCAGCAGCAGTGCGGGGGACATTCACATGAGTTGAAGGGAAGGGAGGCAGGCTTAATAAGGGAAAGAGCACCTTCTGACCCACCCAGAGGCCTCATTCATACCCTGTACCTTTTCCTATATTAATCTTTAACTAGTCTTCATTCTCCTGAGAAAAAATAAAAAGGAACTATGGAAACCTAAATATTCCTTTGGCTTATTACTTAATGCAGGGCATTATTTTTGATGTCTCATAAACAGTTCTCAACAACCATGTTGTGTTGTAATAATACTAAGTAGGACAAACAGTAAAAAACGAAAATATCATACCAAGATTCTGAGAAAAAAGACTACTTTATTTCTTTCATCATTATTCCTATGTGTTTGCAATCCCGCTGTTGTGTTTGCTTTGTCTTGTCAGCCAGAGTTCTGGCGTGATGACTTGTGACTGGCAGGTTCGCGCTCCTTATAGAGAATGGGAGCAGAAGGCCGTTCCGTGGCAAAGATAATGAGGAGATTAATAAATTGGCTTTTAAATCAAAATGGCATTCTGTGCAAAATTTGTGTTTTATTTGTCAAAAATACTTGTTTTTCACAACTGAAAAAGAATCAATCAAGAAAGCAAATTAATTCAACACACACTTTATGAACCTCATATAATAATATACAGAGATACAACCTAGAGTCCATGGTGTGAGACTAGAGTATTTATTAATGCATTCATTTTTTAGTAACTATATATTCAGTTTCTGTTATTCGCCAGGCACTGTTGAAGACATTAGGGGTAAACCAAATATCCCACTATGTGGAGCTTATAGTGCATATTCTAGGATAGGAAAGGAGACAATAAACAGCCAAATATGCAAAACAAATGTTGGTGGTTAAGTGCTTGGAAGTATAAAGCATAGAAGGGAGGAAAATGGGACAGGTCGTGATGCCAATTATTGTTAAGAGGCGACTCCAAGGGCCATAAAATTGTGAAACAGCATATTATTTTGAAATAATGCCAATTTGGGAAAATTTTGGTAGCCTATTGATTTTCACCATGAGATGAACTTTAATATTATGGGAAAGGGTCTTATGACTTCAGGTATATGGTAAGCAATTTTTAAACATAGATTAATTATGGGAATAAGCTATAAAATGTTTTTATAATCAAATCTAGTTAATATGTTACAAGGACATTACAAGAAAAGATGATTACAAGCTACTGTCTCTCATAAGTGCAAACACTCTTACCCCAAATATTAGCAAACAAAATTTTATGATAGAAAAGTTATATAATAATCAAGTTGAGTTTATTCTAATGATACAAGATTCAAAAATCGATATAACTTACCACATTTATAAAATAAAAAATGTACAAATGTTCATTCAAATAAATATAGAAATTTATTAAATTGAACATTTCTTTACAATTGAAAAGGCTCTTAAACTAGTAATAGAAATGAATTTTTCAAATTTGAGAAAGTGTATCTGACATCTTCCTCAATTATGAAATATTAAATATTTACTTTGTAAGATCAGGAATAAGACAAGGACATTACTATAGCCACTTTTATCTAGCGTTGCATTGGAGGACCTATCTAGTGAATAAAATGAAAAGAAACAAATGTCAAGCAATTAGGGAAAAAAGATAACATGGTTGTCTTCAAAGATAAGGCAAAAGAGTCTACAGAAAATTGATTAGATTAGTAAGCATATCTACTTTGGGCCTGAAATTGATTAGATTAGTAAGTATATCTACTTTGGACATGAAATCAACATTAAAAAAAAAAAAACACTACTGGGATCTGGTGAAGCTAAAAAGCTTCTGCACCGCCAAGAACACAGTAAGAATCGCTAGCAGACAGCCCTCAGAATGGGAAAGAATATTTGCGAGTTATACCTCCGACAAAGGCTTAATAACCAGAACACACAGAGAACTCCAACGTATTTGCAAGAAAAGAGCAAGAGATCCCATCTCAGGATGGGCAAAAGATCTGAAAAGAAACTTCTCTAAAGAAGACAGGCGCACAGCCTTCAGAGTCATGAAGAAATGCTCATTATCCTTAATCATCAGACAAATGCAAATCAAAATCACCTTGAGATATCACCTAACGCCGGTGAGATTAGCCCACATGATGAAATCCCAAAATCAGAGATGCTGGTGTGGATGTGGAGAAAAGGGAACACTTCTACATTGCTGGTGGGAATGCAAACTAGTTCATCCATTTTGGAAAGATGTTTGGAAAATACTCAGAGAGCTAAAAATAGACTTACCATTTGACCCTATAATTCCTCTGCTTGGTATATACCCAGAAGACCAAAAAACACATTACAACAAAGATATCTGTACCAGAGTGTTTATTGCAGACCAATTCGTAATCGCTAGGTCATGGAAGAAGCCCAAGAGCCCATCGACACACGAATGGCTTAATAAACTGTGGTACATGTATACCATGGAATATTATGCAGCCTTAAAGAAAGATGGTGACTTTTCCTCTTTCATATTTACATGGATGGAGCTGGATC
>CAUYRH010053579.1:0-18555 GCA_963574655.1 Perodicticus potto | reverse complement strand
TTCATAATTGCTAAGTCATGGAAGAAGCCCAAGTGCCCATTGACCCACGAATGGATTAATAAATTGTGGTATATGTACACCATGGAATATTATGCAGCCTTAAAGAAAGATGGAGACTTTACCTCTTTCATGTTTACATGGATGGAACTGAAACCTATTCTTCTTAGCAAAGTATCTCAAGAATGGAAGAAAAAGTATCCAATGTACTCAGCTCTACTATGAAATTAAATTATAGCATTCATATGAAAGCTATAACCCAATTATAGCATAAGAATATGGAGAAAGGGGCAAGGGAGAGGAGGGGAGGGGGTAGGATGGGTGGAGGGAGAGTAATTGGTGGGACCACTCCCACAGTGCATCTTAGAAGGGTACAGGTGAAACTTACTAAATGCAGAATATGTCTGAACACAGTAACTAAGAAAATGCCATGAAGGCTATGTCAACCATTTCAATGAAAATATTTCAAATTGTATATAAAACCAGCACATTGTACCCCATGATTGCATTAATGTAAATAACTATGACTTAATGAAAAAAAAGAAAAAAAATAAGTTCAATGAACTCCTCTTGTGGTGTCTCAAGAACATCTTCAACTTTGACTGTGAATGGGCTTCTGGCAAGTGCAAACGGGGTGTAAGTAGATTTGGAAAGTAAGATGAAATTTCGTCTGCACGCATGTGCAAGTGTTCTTTCACAGAAATTATCATCATAATCCTTTTGTCTGGTACAATGTCATGTTCCTCAAAGAAAGTAGATAAGGTAGGCAACATGTACATTTTATTTTCATCCAATTTTTTTTGCCAAAGCTGAACTTTCATTTTGAATGACTGGATCTTTTCAGACAAATCGAAGCATGTTGCACTTGGTCCTTGAAGTGATAAATTTAACTCATTCAAGATGGCAAAGATGTCAACCAAGTAAGTTATTTTCCACAGTTCACTTTTATTGCTGAAAAGTGCTTCAAACTGTGGTCTCATTTTCTGATTAAAAAATGTTTTGAGTTCATCACAAAGCTCAAAAACATGTTTTAAAATGTTTCCTCTCAACAACCATCTCACTTCAGTGTGAAATAGCAGAACATTGTTCGGCCCATCCAACTTGTTGCATAGTTGCAAAAACAGTTGCCTGTTTAAAGTGCTCACCTTTACAAAAGTGACAGAACTTATGACACTTTTCATTACTTCTTGTAACTCTTGTGGCAGCGTCTTCATTGCTAATATTTGCTGATGAATCATACAGTGAGTTCTGATGACTTTTGGTGACCCATTCAGCATTCAGTACCAAACATTGAAATCCAGATCGACATTCTAGCATAGCTGGAGCACCATCTGTGCAAACACCACAAACCTTTTCCTAAGAGATTTTATGCTCTTTCAGAAATGAACCAACTATGTCAAATATATAATGTGCAGTAGTTGTCATTTCAAGGGGTTTGCAAAAAAGAAACTTAACTTTAAAGTCACCATCATTAATATGCCTCAAGTAAACCAGTAACTGTGAATAGTTCACAATGTCTATAGATTTATCAAACTGGATACTAAATATTGGAAGTGGAGAAGAATTAATTTCCTGGATTACCTGATCAAGAATATCAGCAGACATGTCATCTATTCTTCTGTGTACAGTGCAGTTAGATAAGGAAATTGTACTCAATTTTGTAACAAATTTGTCTCCAATCATAACTCGAACAATGACAACAGTGAATCCCGACAATGGTGTGAGATTTCATAGCTTTGGCAATTCTGAGTGCCACCAAATATGAGGCTTCAATGGCTGCTACGTTTTGTTTGTGGTACCAGCCACCCAGTGTCAAGTCTGACTTTTTTGAGTCCATCAGCTTTGCTTCTAAAATAGTTGGTATCCTTGCCGGATAACAAAGTTTGGATGCTTCCTATTGGCATTTTAGTTTGTTCGGCTTCATAGATTTGACTGATAGAACTTCACAACAAATAACACATTGCAGTTTCTCAATTCCTACTGTAATTATTGAGGCAAAACCATACCATAAAAATTCCTTACTATATTTTTTCTGAACATTCTTCTCTACACAATCCATTGCCATGGAATGGTTTACTAATGAAAATAATATATAGCAATAGCTTTAATAATACAAAAGATGATACATGGCATAGTTCAGTCCATACTGTTTATTAAAGTTTCCTATGTTTTACCATTCTCTGTGTTGTTTTTTACATACCTGTTACCATTACAAGGGGGCAGTATTCATATCAACCACAGCGAATATAAAAAGACCAATCAGCATCCAGATTAAGTTCCCATGGTACAGATATATATTTTTTGCAGTAGTTGATGATTTTACAGTACATGATTTTACAATTACCCAGTAATTATAATTCATGTAGTGTTGTTTTGCCTCCAACATTGCTGCTTTCAGCACAGTAGCTGCTTTTAACAGAGTAGCTGCTTTCAACACAGCAGCTGCTTTCTACACAGTAGCTGCTCTCTACACATGTGTGACTGGTCCAAATAAGTACATTATGGTGCCAACCCTGTCGCATACACTTGTATTTGTACGGGGTGTATGTGATGGGGTTCTTGTGAAGATGTCATCACGCTGGGTACTCGTATGTGGGCATATCTGCATGTGGGTGGACCCTCCTGGGCCAGACAGAGGAGCAGTGTCTCAGGTCCTAAGATCATCGGAAATATGTGTTTTCCGATGATCTTAGGTGATCCCTGTTAAAGGGTAATTTGACCCTTAAAGGGGTCGCAACCCACAGGTTGAGAACTGCTGGGCTAGAATTTGAGTGGGTTGGTTTACCGAGATCATGATTTGTATTTCCCCTATGAAGTCATTATTGATAACACTTGTGTGGACCAGCACCCCATGAGATGTTAAACCACTTTTTACTAAAAGTAAGCATACCATTTTGTCCAGAAATCCACATATTGAGTATCTATCCAAAGGGAAAGAAGTCACTTTGTCAAAAAGACACCTGTGCCTGAATGTTTATTGCAGCACAATTCACAATCACTAAGATGAGGTATCAACCCAAGTGCCCATCAATTCATGAATGTATTAATAAAACATGGTATATGTAAACCATGGAGTAGTACTCAGCCATAAAAATTGATGAATTAATGCCTTCTGCAACAATTTAGATAGAGCTGGAGACCGTTCTCCTAAGTGAAGTATCTCAAGAATGGAAAAACACAACATGTATTTGCGTTAAATTGGAACTAACTGATGAGCACACATGTCCACACAGGGAGGTAAAATTCATAGAAATCAAAAAGCATGGAGTGAAGGATAAAGGGAAGGACAAAAAAATCTATTTAATTGGTACAGTGAACACTATCTGGGTGATGGGAACCCTATAGCCATTATTCAAGCATTACCAAAGCTATCCATGTAACCAAAACCATGTGCACCATTAATATTTTGGAAAAGAAGAAGAAGAAGAAGGAAGCAGCATATTGTTCCCTCTGCCACTGTTGGCTTTACGAACTTTCCCAACACTTATTCCATGAGCAGCCAACATGGCAGACTGCCATGTGCAGCCTCTGTGCTGTTTTGAGGACAGCACCCTTCCCAGGGCTGACAGGATGGGCCACTGCTGTAACTGGCTTTCTCACTCAGCCTCTTCTCTTGGTGCCATTCAACAGCTTCAAGAGCAGCCAAAGCCACAGGAATGTCAGGGTGATTATTGGCCAATGTCAAACTTACTTTAGAGCACAGCCCCTTTAAGTTTAGGAGACAGATTTACCTTTCTTATGGGCTTAATAGAATTAAGCAAATCAGCACTTCCTGCAGAAGGCGGGCTGCACCGCCACCAAGCAAGCAGTATCATTAAGCGAGCACATGTGTTTAAAATAAAATTGTTTCTAACAGTGAGTCTCAAATACCTGCTATTCTGGCACAAGTTTTGACTTTTAAGATTACTGTCAAGCTGTGATAACTTTAACCTTATTCTTTGAAACACTCTCCTTTCCCCTCTTTTCCTCTACTCATCTATCAAATGCATTTCTTCTAATGAAAAGAGAAATAGAATATACTCAAAAATACACTTAAAAGTTAAGCTGTTGTTACTTTTTTTCTTCCTCATAAGACACTTGGACTTTATTTCAATCAGTTGTTCCATTATTTTTTCTGTTTTCAACCAAGAAACATTGGTATCCTCACTGGTCTGGGTCCTGAAAGTTGCCAATCTTTGTCATATTTTTCTAAGAACTAACTTTTTTTTAATTTTCTGCTTACTCTTTATTCCCATGCTGTCTCTCCAATCTGAGCCTTAATAACCTCTGTGAGAATGAACCCAAATTTTCACCTTTGCCACTCCAGAATGGTTTAGTTTCTAACCCAGCTCAAATTAGTAGGTTACCTGGAAAAATCATTTTACCCCTCTGTGATTCAGTTTTTCTTCTATAAAATGGGGGTAATAATAGGACTTGCTCTCATAGGAATGTTGTGAGGATTGAATGAGTTATGGGTAAAGCACTTGGAGAGATACTTGGCTATTATTTCACTGCCTAGCTTCCCAAGCTGGGTTTTAGGGAATGAGGTAGGGCAGAGATGTCATTCACTAATAGTCAATGTAGGGAAGATTCACAAAAAGCTCAAGGCAACTTTCAAGGATCAGAGGAATGTTTCTAGGAAGAATATGAATTCTTCACACAGAACAGATGGTGGTCTTCAGAAGGAGATCCATCCTCAGGGTTTGGGGTATATGTCTGATTTCAGATGCTTCAGAAAAAACTTGGCCTCAGTCTAAAATATGAACCTTGCACAAAAATCAGAACTTTTTCTTCACAATTCATTCTAGTAATTTAGAACATAGCAATCAATGTTCTTTTCAAAACCATAAACATTAAAGAATGTCCAACCATAGACATTAAAGAATTTTTCTAAAACATTACCAAATATACACTTATCAGCTGTTTTCTTTTAATGATGCAAATATATATAACAAATTTATATCCTTTATTTTGTGGGACACACATAGCCAAGTCTTGGGTATATAATTATTACACTGCCTTTTTGTTTTCCCATAAATTTCATGGACAGAACAATTGGTTGATTAATTCATTGATCAATGTTACTAAATTATAAAAGTTTCTTTTTAAAAGTTACATGAGTTTTTCAAACCAAATCCTTTAGTAGTAAATTTAGAATAATTGCACCAACTGCCAAGTTAATCTCAAGGTGAGATAATGTGGGTAAAGTACCTTGTAAAATGTCCAAATGTGAGATAATAAGTCACAGAGCTGTGGTTTTCAAGTTTTGTTTTGTTTTGCTTTGTTTTTTGGTGGTCAAGGGGTGAATATGGGCAAGGGGACTGGTTCATGGAAATTCAAACTGCAGTTGTTAGCTCATTTCTCTTGACCAGTACTCCACGTTATATTCTGCCATCACCATCTCATCCTCCTGTCTAAGGGGTGACAATAATAGTCACCAATTTGTAGGCACTTACAATTTTCTTGACATTAGGTTAGGTACTTTAAACATAATATCCTCGTGTCATCATACCTTTGGCCTTCTAAGTATCCATGACTTTCTTCCTGGGCAGGTAGTTAGGCTTGCTCTGCTCTTGATTTTAGTTAGTCTTTATCATTCACATGGCTTCTTTGTCTTTGCAACAAAGGTGTCCCAAGGATTCTGACAGTGGACAGACACAAACACATCCCTGAAGAGACTCATTCTTTGCTCTGAGTCACCAAGGGCCAGACACAAATTCAAACTATAGAAATGAGAGGCTGCGGACCAATAATGCTGTGCCCCCAGTCAAACTCAGCCCAACTGTCCTTGTCCCTGAGCCAGAAGCCTCATCACCAGACCTTCAGTGTGATCCTCTTATAACAATGTTTTTCAACCTTTTTTTATCTAAGGGCATACTCAAACCTATAGTTAAAACTTCTGTATACACTTAAATTATGTTGATCAAAAAGAAAGAATAAAAAAAGAATTAATTACTGTGCTTTGAACTTTTTCTGAAAATAATTCAATTAGCGATCTTTAAAAATTTTCATGGCACACCTAAGATCTCATGGCACATTGGTTGAAGTGCGTTAGATACATTCCTCAGGTGGCCCTTCCTCCCTGGAGCCTTCTTCCCACATACCCGCTTAACCCCCACTCAAACCAGTGCCTTGGTTAATTTATTTTTTCATCTCCCTTCCTTTCTTTGCTCTGATCCTTCCCCAGCAGTCTTCATACCTCTTTCTTTCTCTGGTATCCCATGGCCTCCTGAGATGGACCACAGAAATTTTTATCTTTCACCTGTTTCTTCTACCAGGTAATCAAAAGGGAAACTGGAGCTCTGAGAATAAAAGAGACCCAAAAAGGGATCAGGGTGCATTTTCTGCTTTGGTTTGCTGCGTGTTTTACATTTATTGTTTGTGCATATTTGTTTGTCTATTTCTCTTTGTCTTAAAAGGGATGAAGGTGTTTCATCTTCTGCCAAAAGAACTCATTAGTTCTTCATAGAAGATTCACATCACCCTGAAAGCATAACTTTTGGATTTTATTAAACAATAAGAGAACTGTTTTCTTCCCAAACTTGAGCTACATTAAAATCCCTCTTCTATTCTGAAACTGGATTATTTCTTCCCAATTTCTGTTTATTTGCTCTTTTATTATATGGAGAACAAGGGAGTTCTTTTATAGAAAAAAAAATGTATCTCTAATCCTCACATCAACATTCCAAATTGGGCACTGGGTCTTAGCATATGAATACATGCTAAAATTTATTAGCATTTCATACCAAGTCATTGGCAAAAGTAAAAATAATCTTTGACCTAAACCTTACTGAATGAAGCTTTTGGGCAGAAATCAGCATTATAATGTGCTCAGAAGGAAATTTTAACATATCTAAAATTTTACGAATATGCAAGAAAAATCTATGACCAGTACTACTAATGCTATTACTATTATAAGTAGCAAATATCAGAGCCATCATGTGGTATAAGGGCTTCTCAAAGACATACTTGAGATCTGTAACCTAGAGTGATAAAGGAAACCCCTGCCACTCTCCTGGCCATACTCATTTCCCTTATGTACTCGTGGGTCACTGACTTAACTTCTGGATTCAAAGAATCCTCTCACATAACTTGGACTACAAACATGTGCCAACTTGCCTGCCTAAATGTTTTAATTTTTTTTTTTTTTGGTTGATATGGGATCTTGCCATGTTGTCCAGACTGATCTTAAACTCAATTTCAAATGAGTCTCCTGTTGGCCTCCCGAAGTGCTGGGATTACTCATTGTTCTCTTAACTATTTCATTAACTGTTCTGTGCTCCCTGTTATTATAAGCTGATTTACAAAAGACAGTTATTAGCCTGCTAGGTACTCGTAGAGAAATACTAGTATAGAAAATCAGTAAGAAGTTATGCTTAAAATTATGAAGAGCTAATTAGTTACATTTCTACAAATGAGAAAACTGACCCTGCAAAATGTCCTCTAACTTGCTCAATTGATGTGGATAGAGATGGAAATTTGAGTTCAAACTGATTATAACCTTTATTAAGGAAAGGCTTCTACTATAATTCATATGTAAATGTATAATATTTGAGATAACCAAATACCTGTCACTTTTGGTTTGATTCTGTCAAGATATTCTCCTATGTTTGGCTCTGAAAAACAAGAAAATGTTACCAAAATCATTTTAAGTCATTTTACTTTTTATTATACATACATTCTTCAGGGATTTAAAATGAAGTTAAATAATATAATACATAAGATCAAAATACAAGACCATCCTTGGCACTCATAATGCATAATTACATCCTATATTTCTTCAATCTTGGTGGCTTTTATTAGGGACATCACAATCCCAGGACATGACAATTATGTTTAACTTTGCTCTCTCTATTTTTGAGCTATTGCTTAAGTGATTCTGCTGCTGCATGAGGAAAAGGTCAGGACCCCACAGAAATAGCAAGAATCTCTCCAGGTAAGATCCTGTAGTAGCAGACCCTGGTCTGGCAAAGCATTTCTGCACCCAAACCCTACAATGCCAAGATATCAAATGACCCCAGATGTCCCCTAAATCAAGAGGAGTTTTTGGTTTTGGTTTTTAGTTGTTGTTATGTATTGCTATCATGAAGAATTTAATGAATGTTGAATAGCCAGCTAAAACATCCACAGAGATTTGTGGAAAAACCAAGTCAGCCTGCTCCAGTGGTCTTCATTTCTTATTTAAGTAGAAGTTCTTATCTATTTTGGAATCACTGCCCAGATTTTCTGTATCTTGAATACAATAGTATGGTTTGATTAAACACCAATATATTTAAACATAATTGTAAAGAAATCATCTCATTGCATAACTCTAGTAGAGTGAGGTAGGGGACTTCCAGCAGAGGCATTAAGAATTTTTCAGTGGTTAGGTTCAAATCATGTACTTTGGAAGGTGTAGTTATTTGAACTCTTGTAACTGGTTTGTACTTAAAGACGTAAAGAAAAACAGAAATTGCTGATGAAAGGGAGCAGATATTAACATGAAATCAAAGGTTAATTATTCTAAAGTGAGAGTAGCCAAAATAAAACAACAACACACATAAGACAGGTCAAAGTCTTGATCAGGAAAAGAGTACACAGGAACAAGCAGGATGTATATTTTAGCAAAAGAATGAATGCTAATCTCAGATTTTTACATGAAGGAATTGGTGAAATCACAGTTAGTTCTCCTTGAAAGAACATGCAGGAGAAAGTTAAGTTCACATGGAAGATGTTTAAAATACATTTAGCTGAATCATAGGTCGCAAAGTGATTGATTATCTACTTGTTCTGATTCTCTTAAATTCACCACCCTAAAAATCTGGGGGAAAAAATCATACATCATGCAAAATTTCAAAAGTACTCTAATCTCAACATGCTGATCAATCTTGTTGATTTTGGGAAGTTATAATCTCTAATCCTACAACCTAGGTAGTCATTAAATGACTCAGTCCTAGACCTCAGAAACAGAGCAACCTGGCTGGACAGAAGAAGAGTAAAATTCAGCATCCTCCCATCTTCCTGGAAATATGAGGTCCTAGGCCACTGTAAGAAAGCCTGGCAATTGGCCTTCTTTTTTAAGATGGCCCCAATGATTCATTTTCTCTTCACCCACATATCTATACAAATGCTTTTATGTCTTCATGCACTGACTTTATTATAACTATTATAGCTCTCACTTTTGCTCACTTATATTGACCTAACTAAACTGACTGTCACTCACAAAATGTCATCTTTGATCAACTGAATAATGAATGATGTTTTTGAGTTATTATCTGGTAATTCTGATGCTTGCCTAGGAAAAAGGATCAGGCCTTTACCAAACCAGTAGTGGAAAATAGTTGAATGGATCTGGACCTAGTACCAGGCCCTTGCTGGGGATAAACATATTTATGGCTCTTTCCTTCAATACTAAGAAAAAATAAAGTTGTTCTTATTTATTTACTTTTTTAGAAAACAGCTTTATTGATATATAATGTACATACCATAATGTTCACCCATTTAAAAGGGACAGTTTATTCAATGGTTATAATATATCTATAGGGTTTTACAGAAAAGGGAATTCAGAGGTTTTGGGTAATTGAAGTGTTGGAAGTGGATTTGTCTCTTAAGACCAACTCACCCACCCTGGAAGATTTCAGATAACATACTTCTCACCAGTACCTCTGACATACAAAGATGAGACAGGTTTAAATAGATGGTTAGAAAAGGAGCCTTACCAAAGAGGTCCAACAAGAATATTAGGGGTAAATTGTGGGTATATGGTAAGAGATGCCACTGCGGAAGGAAAACTATGGCCCTGTCCCTTATTTATCTTGGCAAGGAGGTATAATAGTATTAATAAAAGTTTGTTCTGCTTCCTATAGCTGGGATGGAGGAAGAAAGCTTAATGGTAAAAAGAATGAAATAGTATGTTAGAATTAAAATTATAAACTTTTAAATATCATAACAAAGTTTCTTTTTTTTTTTTTTTTTTTTTGAGACAGAGCCTCAAGCTGTCACCCTGGATAGAGTGCCGTGGCATCACAGCTCACAGAAACCTCCAATTCCTGGGCTCAAGCGAGTCTCTTGCCTCTGTCTCCCAAGTAGCTGGGACTGCAGGCGCCCACCACAACGCCCGGCCATTTTTTGGTTGCAGCCGTCGTTGTTTGGTGGGCCCGGGCTGGATTCGAACCCGCCAGCTCAGGTGTACGTGGCTGGTGCCCTAGCCCGCTGAGCCACAGGCACCAAGCCACAAACTTTCAAATACATCAAAAAAATAAAAGCACATAAACATAGTTCACATAGCAATAAGAAAAAATAAAGGAAATGCTAATAAAGTATAAAAAATAATAACAAAGGTAAAGGACAGACATCATCTGTGACTTTTGAAATAAACTGGTTAAACCCTCAAATGTAAAGCTTAAAAGATTAGTGTAGGACAGTTCAATTCTATGTTACTTACACTAGCTGCTATGACATAGAAGAAAGATAAAAATAAAAATAAAAGGATGATCAAAGAGTTATCTCATAAAAACAGAATAATAAAAAGCAGTGCTAGAAGAGTCAATGAAAAAGCCCACATTCATTGAGTAGGATCATCAAACAATAAAATAAGATGACTAAGAATAAAAGAAAAAATACAATATTTTACAATAAAAATTTAGTATATTAAATTCAAGGAAAAATATACTTTATGAACCCATGAATTATTGGCAATAAAAAAATACACATTATGTACCCATGAATTATTGGCAATAAATTAAAAGAGATCTATTTCTAAAATAAACTGATTAAGAAAAGGGAGAAGACAAATAAACAGAATTTGAAAGAGAAAAGATACAAACATGAGGTAGAATAAAATACATAACAGACCACAATGCAAGACTGTATGGAATGTTAGTAAAATCATGAAATGGAAGATGTTCATGAAAGATATTAACTAGTGATACAAATTTATAAAAATTTTAAAAGCCTGAAATGCATATTAACCACAGGCTTAATGAAGAACTTTTCAAAAATTTACTCCAAACTTTCAAGGGGTTGTTTTACTGTGAATGATTTGAAACTTTAAAAGAGCTAGTAAATTCAGATCTATATAATTTGTTCCAGATCCTAGGGGGGAAAGCATGGAAAGCAATCAAATCTATTTTATAAAGCCAGGATAATTCTGAGATCAAAATCTGACTAACATTATACAACAACAACAAAACAAAACCAAAAAAAAATCCCACACACTTAACACAGGTCTCTCTTAAAGACACAGATTCACTGGCTCGGCGCCTGTGGCTCAACGGGCTAAGGCGCCAGACACGTACACCTGAGCTGGCGGGTTCGAATCCAGCCCGGACCCGCCAAACAACAATGACGGCTGCAACCCCAAAATGGCCGGGCGTTGTGGCGGGCGCCTCTAGTCCCAGTTACTTGGGAGGCAGAGGCAAGAGACTCGCTTGAGCCCAGGAATTGGAGGTTGCTGTGAGCTGTGATGCCAAGGCACTCTACCCAGGGCGACAGCTTGAGGCTCTGTCTCAAAAAAAAAAAAAAAAAGACACAGATTCACAAATGAATTGATAGTAAGAAATGCTGTGCCTGACATTCCTTAGTTCACCCCCCAACAAATGCCTCTTCTACCATTAAAGAAAGCAAGGGTATCAGAATAAATTTCCTCAGCGTCCTGGTCCCACCTCTACACGTTTGATTTACCTGTCAACTCATCCTCAGCTCACTTCCTTCTGCTTCAGAGGGGAAAAAAAAATGGCACTTATTTGTTCAAAAAATGAAAAATCTTCAACCATGCTCTGGATACTACCCTAAAAATGAGTCAGGATCCCTGCTTTGCCAATTACTTTTCTGTATTTTTTTTTTCTAAATCTCTTTTTATTAACTATTCCCTGTCACTTCTTAAAGATTGTTTCCTCAGTTCCATATTCTCTTTATCTTTACTCGTTTTGAGAGCGCTTACTAGATGTTAGATGGACTTGGGAGTTAGGACCAGATAAAATACAGCCCTTGCCTTCAGGAGGCTTTCCATCATCCAGAGGCAGCTAGGTCAGCAATTGCAGGCCATGTGGTAAGTGCTAAAATGTAGTCGTGTTCAGATACTACTAAAGGTCATTGAAGAAGGGCCTGGGAAGGCTTCCCTTCCAGTCAGTGCCACTCTTTTTTTTTTTTTTCTCTTCAATGCATTTATTAAATTAAAAGTAAAAAGAACAATTTGAATTGAACATCCATATTATCATTTATAACCATTAAAATATAAAATAAGCTACTGCTGTTACATGTTTAGTACTTTACCTCTTTACCTCTTGGTTTTCTAATAGAAACTGTAGTTATGCTTTGAACTTTAAATATAGAAATTATTTTTTAATGAAGCAAAATAAACTTTCTAATAGAAACTGTAGTTAGGCTTTGAACTTAAATATAGAAATCATTTTTTAATGAAGACTGACTAAATAAAAAGGTTATTTCTTTCTTTTTTTAAATTTATTTTTTTTTATTATCTTTATCATTAAATCCTAGCTGTGTACAATAGTATAATCAAGGGATACAACGTGCTGGCTTCATATACAATCTTAACTATTTTCATCAACCTGATTAACATAGCCCTCCCGGCAATTTCTCTGTGATTATATGAAGACATTTGTATTCTGCATTTAGCAAGGTTTGCCTGTACCCTTCTAAGATGCACCGTAGGTGTGGCCCCACCAATTACCCTCCCTCCACCCCAACCTCCCCTCTCCCCTCCCTACCCTTGCCCTTTTCCCTAAATTCTTGTGTTATAGTTGGGTTATACCATTCATATGACAGCTATAAATTAGCTTCATAGTAGGGCTGAGTACATTGGATACATTTTCTTCCATTCTTGAGATACTTTACTAAGAAGAATATGTTCCAGCTCCATCCGTGTAAACATGAAAGAGGTAAAGTCTCCATCTTTCTTTAAGGCTGCGTAATATTCCATGGTGTACATGTACCACAATTCATTAATCCATTTGTGGATCGATGGGCACTTAGGTTTCTTCCATGACTTAGCAATTATGAATTGGGCTGCAATGAACATTTTGGTACAGATGTCTTTGTTATAATGTGATTTTTGGTCTTCTGGGTATGTACCTAGTAAAGGAATTATAGGATCAAACTGGCTGCCTTCTATAGCTTCTTTCCACTGCCCTCTGAAAGTCTCTGGAATTCCTTTGCAGGTTCAACAATATTTTTTTCTCTCACAAAATCTAATGGTGACATTTTATTCCATGTGATATTTTTAGCTCCTTAGAGCATTTAGAACTATAAGATATTCCCCCCTTGGAAACCCCATGACTATACACATTTCTGCTTTTGCTTTGTCCTCTTTGGCCTCTCTTACCCATTCTTTTGCAGACTTCTAGTCTGATACTTGCTCCATTATTGTGGCTGAGCCGTGTTTCCCAGGAACACTTACGGCTTTTACCTGCTCAGCCATACACTTTCTCAATGGACATTATCTCTCATCTAATTCCGGGGTTACAACCTAAATGCTGCTTCTCAAGCTCTATCGTTCTACCATGTATGCCTCTCTCTGAAGTCCAGAATCAGAACTCTAGCTCTATACTGGATCTCTCCATATGGATGCCTAAATGGGATCTCAAATACAGGTCCAAAATCAACTTAGTATCTTCTCAAATCTTGCTTTTCTCTCTATATCGTCTATGACAATAAAAAGCATCACTGTGTATTCCATTGCCCAAACTATCCACTATTCCCTTCTCCACCCTTCTTCAATCAACCTTGGACCTCAGATCTTATTCTCCATACTTATTTGGATCTTTTGAATTTGTCTCTTCTGTTCCGTGACCACTGCCTCAAGTTCAGACCATCAACATTTGTTATTTGCATTTCTACAGAATAAGTTGCATCCTTGTCTTCTTTCTTGCACCTGCTAATACATTTTTTAAAATTACAGCTAAGGATATCTTTTAAAAGGCAAATCTGCTATGTGTAAATATCTATGCATAAATTTCTTTAATAATACCTCAAGATTCTTAGTGCATTATACAAGGCCCTCATGCATGACTCCTATCTGCTCCTTCTGCCTCATTTCCGTACGATTGATAGACTTATGACTATGGCTTTTTTTCCTTAGCCCAAAGGAAGTGTGTATTTTGGCCACAGTCTGATAATCATTGCCCGTAAGCACATAAATGCCCTCAGCTAAGTCCCTCCTGTTCTTTTCACTCTTTCTGAGACTCTGCCAATCTCTTTCTTATTTAAAAACTTCCATTTCCTTCTTCCTCCACCCTCAAAAACCTACAGGTTACTACCTATCTTAGTAGCAAGACATAAATGGCACTCTCTATCTCTGCCCCTTCAATGAGCATCATTCTTTAGGCATACTATGTGCCAGGTATATGGAACTCTCCTAATCCCTAAAATGTTGCAAGGCAATTAGCTATTCTCTAAAAACTTGAAAATTAGTTTCCAATTAAGTATCATTATAAAATGGACTATAAAAAGCATATAATCATTATAAGATGGATTATAAACGATATACAATACCATAAAACCAGAAACCTACATTGCTACTAACTCCATGGGATGAGTGCATATATCTAAAGAAGCCAATCAGAAGAAGCTGATTGATGAGGGTAGAGAACTATTTGGAAGAGGGGAAGGAAAAGGAGATAAACTTGGCCATAACCAACTACAACACTTTGTGCAAAAAAGCGTTCTATGAGGATGTCACTGACCCAGAGGCATAAGCTTCATGTTATCCAAATGGAAGTTTCATATGCATTCTTATTTTAAAACAGATGCTCTTGTTCTGATCCAAATTTTGCTAATCAATTTCTGAGAATGCTGTTCTTCTAGATGGGGACAGACTTTTCTGCCCAAGACCGCACGAGGATATTTTCCAATTGAATTACATTTATCGTAGTGGTTAAATGTACTGCCCTTCCAGTTCTTTAGGTTTTATGAATGAGGTTTACTGGTTTGCATTAATGTTCTCCATTCTTTCAAGTCTGGAACATTCAAGAAACTGAATGATCAAATTTGAAAAATTGGCTCTAGATGCTGATATGTACTGAGTTCAGTAAAATACTTGGAGAGACTAGGATGGCCTTTCCAGGTGCCACTTCTTTTGTCTTACTGTAGCCTGTGTCCATTGTAGCCTCTGACCCTTTCCCCTCCCACTCCGTGCAGGGATTAGCCCCTCACAGGTGTGCTCTCACTGCCCTTCGTCATTGCCTCTCCAGGCCTTTTCTTGCAATTACTTGTTTATATGTCCAGGAGCTCCTGGCACAAACTAGATACTCAGAATTGTTCATTTAATCAACTAATCCAGCTGCTGATATTTTGCCCAATTCTTTTCCCTTACTTCTCTTTAATTATTAGGCTGAAAGCAAAATAAGACACTTTCTCAGGAAGGAAGGCTAATGCTATTAACAAATAAGACTTCTATGATACAGTCAGGAAGTGATTCTGATTCCACCTAAAACTACGTGTTTTAGAAACATACTGTATCCATTTCAGCTTCCATTAAACATACCAGCCATGACAACATGGTTACTTAACTCTTTTTGTCACAGAATCTAGATGTGACTATTACATTTTGATTTTAGTTTGATTTCATTTGTAATCATTAATGTGCCTGAGCTCAACCTCCTCTACCATTTTGCCTGTCAAAAAAAGTAGCCATTTAATATATAATCGAGGAAGCCTTTGAGTTCTAAAAAGCCTTGACTGTGTAAAATACTCTTATAACCTACAACTTACAGAATCAATACATATCCTAATGGTTGTTCAGTAGTTTAAGAGGTGTTTGAATTATGAGGTAAGGGAAGTCACTGTAACAGTTAAGCAAAATAACTAAATACATCTGAAGCCATATAATTTAATGTATTAGGAACAGATCTTTTGAAAATTTCCAGAAAGTTATCCAATATCCTATTGACCAGCGTTTTAAGACACATTTTATAGTTCAAACCCTCAACTTAAGTGCCTATGTTATCCACCGAGGGAGAAAAAAATGGCATAATGGTAACCCTAGCCATGGGGGGAAAATGCCATTTCCTCAGTGTACCCTTATTTCCCAGTATGTATTGTAATTGAGAAGAAACTTCCCTTAAATGTGCTAAATCAATTAATTACCACCACCACCACCACCCCACACACACTTGCTTTAACATCCTGAGCTATTGAAACAACTTCCAGATGTCACATTTTCTAATAGCTCTTTGTTCATCATGTTTCAGGGAGTCTACTGCATCCATACAGCTAGGAACACGGAGATGCTCAGAGTCGTGGCCCTCCCATCTAGGAATCGCTCTGGTGATGGGCTGAGGCTTGACTGGGCATGGACTAATTTGCTATCTTGAGTATATAATTTAATCATTTTCTCCCTTAGCTTCCTCATCTACAGAAGCGAGTAATGATTGGTGGTGCTGAGGAAGCATTAATAGCAAAAATGAATTTGAGAATTCTGTGTTTTGCAAAGAGTTAGATGTGTGCTTAATAGTAATTACAGTTCCATGTTTCTCATGTTCTTGAATAAGAATGAATTCATTAATTCATTTTCCCATTGAGAAAGCGTGTATGGCAGCATTGCGCTGTTAGCTATTAAAGTGGTCTTTTTTTCATTTAAAGTCTAATGTTTGTTTTATTTTAGCGCATTTTTAAAAAATGTTATTCTAACATACCCAACAAATTAGATTTCTGAGGTCCACTGTCGTGGAGAATCTGAATAGCATCATGTTTACCCTAATCGTAAGTTTTATTCATTAAATGCCATTTTACAAGATGAAGAGATACATTTGGAATTGTTTTGTGCTTAAATTCTCTAGAACCTTTAAAAACCACACCACCATTAGTTGAACTTATTCTCAAGTTTTGAGCATTCTACTAACATAAAACCATGAGGCAAATTTGCTTTCAATAATTTTCTTCAAGCTTTGTGCTTTATTAGAAATAACTCATTTATAGAAAACCTTTTATTGGATTGGTGGTGAGATAAACACATAGTTCTCAGTGACTTTTATTATTTATTATAAAGTAATTTGGCAGAGTGTTGTGTAGGCAACTAAACGAAATAAAAGATTAATCAGAACTACCAATCTTTTTCTGATTTGCAGAGTAACAGAAAACAGCAGCCCAGTTCTGTTTTACTCCCCAAAGGTTCAGTTCAGTATGTGCCAGTGATGGAAAACATCATCCGCCTATAAAGCAACAATTAGGGCTGGTCTCCATCAACCCAATCAGTCAAATGTAAAAATACAAAAGACCGATATAAAATAAGCCCTCTTCTGTGAGCCTTCACATGCCAGAAATGTGAACACCCTCGAATCTGTGTTGTTCCTGCTATTTACCAAAGCGCCACTGGAATTCCTAGGTTTAAAAGTTCATATTTTAATTGCAGGATTGAATACAGAATGGTAAAAATCAGCAGTTTTCCCCCGGCTTATGGCAGACTTTAAGGAGAAAGACTTAGCTAGAAGGAAAGAGACCTAAATTCGTTTTTTGGATAAGACTATAGTTAAAGTGAGGCTAATGGTTAAATCTCTTAGCCTCTTTGTATATATTTGCTTTCCTGTACTTGTCTTCTTATATAAAATATATTAATTAAAATATATTTAATTGATATAAAATATTAGGGAAAATGCAGCCTAATTAAATTTGCCAGCATTCTTGGAAGTAAGTGCATTAGTTATACCTATTTTCTTAAAAGAGGCTCCATTAATATGCATGTAGGTCTCTGGTAAAAAAGCAACAGAAAGCTATTTGCATTAACATCAGTGTATGCAAGTTGAAACCTTAAAATTAACTATCCTATCAGAGAAGGACAAAAATGTGGCACTTGAGGAAAGGTATAAAATTATTTTCTGGGAAATAGAAAGCAAATAAGATAAGAACATTTCTGGGTGATAAAAGGATATTATACATTCACTAATAACCAACCGTTTGTTATTTACACACACAGGAAATGGGTTTGAGTTATATGGCATGAATTTGGGGTAGATATAGGGGAGCTCTGATCTGGCATTGAAGGAGAGAATTGAACATAATCATTGACATAGTTTTCTTCAGTTATAGAAAATACCATTCTTCTGTGATGGATGAGCAACATTCCTGCTTGAGAGAAAAGAAGATAACTAGGTGGCGTTAAAAGGCTTTTCCAAATTTAACCCTTCTTTAAGAATCTACGTAGAGACATTACATTAACAAGATACTATGCTCATTCTTATTATCAGCCATCTTGTCAATAATATCTCAACCAGTCTGAAGTGTATTGAAAATGTAAGCATTTTTTGTTATTGTTATTGTTGGGGATTCATTGAGGATACAAGAAACCAGGTTACACTGATTGCATTTGTTAGGTAAAGTCCCTCTTAAAATTGTGCCTTGCCCCCAAAAGGGGTATCATACACTGAGACCCCACCCCCTCCTTCCCTCTCTCTGTCCTTCCTTTCCCCTCCCCCACCTCCTTCTCTTACTCTCTCTCTCTGCTATCCCCTTCCCCCCCCCCCACCATGTCATTAATTGTCATTAATTTTCCTCATATCAAAATTGAGTTCATGGAATTCATGCTTCTAAATATCCAGATGCTTTACTAAGAATAATTTGTTACACTTCCACCCAGGTTAATAAAAA
>CAUYRH010053574.1:0-10695 GCA_963574655.1 Perodicticus potto | reverse complement strand
GAGATCTATGATTTCTTTTTTTTTTTTTTTTTTGAGGCAGTGCCTCAAGCTGTCACCCTGGATAGAGTGCTGTGGCATCACAGCTCACAGCAACCTCCAATTCCTGGGCTCAAGCAAGTCTCTTGCCTCTGCCTCCCAAGTAGCTGGGACTACAGGCGCCTGCCACAACGCCCAGCCACTTTTTGGTTGCAGCCATCATTGTTGTTTGGCGGGCCCGGGCTGGATTCGAACCCGCCAGCTCAGGTGTACATGGCTGGCGCCTTAGCCTGTTGAGCCACAGGCGCCGAGCCGAGATCTATGATTTCTAATAACAAGTTCTGATGATTCTGACGCATGCTCACGTTTGAGAACCACTGCCTTAAAGTTAAGAGTAATTTGTAACAAAGGGGTTCCCTTTTATCATTTCTTAAAAAGGTATTAATTAACTAGTCATTTAATTAATTCACCAAACAGTCATTTACTGAGAATCGGGAACAACAAACATTGTGCAAAGATATATAGCAGCACACAACAAAAAGATTCCCTACCATTATGACTTTAACACTCCAGTGGTGGTGATAGGGTCAGACAATAACCAGAGAACTAGGCTGTATGCTAAGATGTGCAATGGAGAGAAATAAATCAGGAAAAAGGGATAGGGAGTGCTTTACAATTTAAGTGACAGTGTCAGATTAGGTTTTGCTGTGAAGGTGATGTGAAGGAGCTAATCACGCCAAGATTTGGTGGGAATACATTCCAAGCAAAGGGAGTGGTAAGCGGAAAGCCTCAGAGGTACTGCAACACTGCCCTATTTGGGAAGATTAGGCATAGCCAGAGGTGAGGATGATCATTGGAAATGGGGTCAGAGGTGGGGGAGTAAAAGGAGAAGATCATGCAGGTGGTTGTCAGAGTACTAGGCACTTCAATGTAGCCCAAAGTCTGGCTAGGAAAGTCTCCTATGCCAAAGTCAGAACCTTGATAGGGAAACCTGGGAACCTGAGGCTGGGGATGGAGATAAGAAACACTGAACACACTGAGCCTACAGAAGTGGTATATTGTCTCCTGCTAGAAGATAGAATTCCTCGTCTCTTTAAGGCTATGCAGAGGCCTCAAATGAAATGGGTTCCTTGCAAGTCAAAGCTTTTCCTCCTCATGATGCCTCCTCCTCCGACCAACCCTAATTGCCAGCAGAACAATACCAAGGGTCAAATCTCAGCATGACCTAAGGGGCAATGTGTATTAAAGAAGTTGCAAGATCAGCTAATATGTACAAGCATTTACTCAGAGAGCATGCTTGCAAGTGATCCTACAGGTGCTGGTTCAAGGAGGCAGACTGTAAAGCTGTTAAAGAAAACTTGTCAATTGCATTAGTTTTTGTAATTGCTGTATAACAATTATCACAAACTTAGAAACTCAATTCACATGTATTTCCTTCTAGGTCAGAAGTGCAAGCATGGCTCAATGGGGTTCTCTGCTCAAATTCATTTGAGGCTTGGGGTCCTCTTCTAAGCATATTGATTATTGGAAGAATTTAGGTTTTTGCAGCTGTAGGATTGATACCTTCAGCTTTTAGTGGTTGCCTACCATTGCTTGACACTGTTCCCACTGTGGCCCTCTCCATAATTCAAGACCTACAAGAAAGTATCCACTGCTGCTCCTTATCTCTTCCATCCTGTAAAGTGTTTGCCTAATTTTGTCAGGCCCATCTGGGATAATATCACTTTTAAAGTCAACTGATTAGGACTTTAATTACATCTATAAAAGCCCTTAACCTTTGCCATGTAACACAACATAATTACAGGAGTGCTATCTCATATCCAGAAGTTTGCCCACACTAGAATAGAATTATACAGGGCATGGTCATCAGGGAGCAGTGGTCTTGGGTGCCATCTTAGAATTCTGTCCACATCATCAGTATGGGAGCACTTTCTTGTGACACATCTTTTGACACTCTGGGGTTGTTACAAAACAAACATTTTACGTGTTCCTGGAACAGCTCTTGGAAAAAAGTGATGGTCTATACTAAATGAAGTAGAGATGCTAGAATTGCAGAGGCTGCAGAGGAAGGGGTCAAAAGGCTCTCAGATGGGGGAATATTAGAATGTCTCCATTATGCCCACATATAAGACAAGAAAAACCAATCAACTATGTTCCTTGGGAGGGACTTATTTATCAAGGCAATACAGAGTGCACTGGTTTGGGGGGTGGGTACAAACCTCATCAATAAGCTTAATATTGGCCAGAATATTTTCTGATTGTAGAAAATGCTGTTACAGACCTAATTCCCCAGTAGCAATGGGGATGATGGAATCCCAGAATAGTAGAGGCCAGATGACAATGCTTAGCCATCAGAAATAAGAAGGGCAGAATGATCACAATGGGCTGCAAGTTCAGAATGGCGGCTGGAGGACCCTGACTTGCAGGGATCTATGGAGATGGCTCATAGAACATGATGTTTTTAGAGGCAACATAGATAAGCAGCTGACCTGGATAGTGCTTACCATTTATAATCAAAAGCAATAAAGAATGGATGATCAGAGGCTGAGGTCAGCCAGTCAATGGAAAGTCACAAATCTATGACTACTTTCAAAATCCAATCTAGTTTTTAGACCAAGAATAAATTGATCAAATACCAAGTCCTCCATGGGAGAGAATGTACTACCACACCATAGCAAGTGTATACAGTAGTAATTCCTCCATCCCCAATTCTTCCCTATAGGGACTTAGGGACATGGTTAGTGAGTAACCATGTATGGGGTAAAGTGAAATACTCAGATCTTTCCATGGTTGCTGGATACGGGGTCCTGGTTCACACTGGTACCCTAGGATCCCAAGTGCCATCATGGCTTCCCCATGTTGGTGTACTGGTGTAAGGGGCATGGATTACATCTGTAATCCTAGCACTCTGGGAGGCCGAGGTGAGTGGATTGCCTGAGCTCAGAGGTTTGAGACCAGCCTGAACCAGAGTAAGATCTCGTCTCTAAAAATAGCAGGGCGTTGTGGCAGGTGCCTGTTGTCCCAGCTACTCTGGAGGCTGAGACAAGAGAATCGCTTTAGCCCAAGAACTGAAGGCTGCTGTGAGCTGCGATGCCATGGCACTCTACCCAGGGTGACAAAGTGATACTCTGTCTCAAAAATAAATCGAGTTCTGGCTTGGGTGTGAGTTATAGTGAGTCCCTTGAGTCCACATACCTACTCAAAATATCATTATTATGAACACACCTAGCAGTTGGCAACTTTCACATTGGGTCCTTGGCTGATAGGGAAGCCCTATTACTACCTTCCATCCCCCTTCCCCAGATAAAATAGTCACAGACAATATCACAACCCAGGAAGGGTGGATCAGACTATGGGGAAAGAAATAAGATCTTTTTTGATATTTCTGTCAGGTGAGACTGTTTTATTTTGTGAGGAAAGCATGGGTAGGGTATCAGATACTTTTTTCGTGTTTCCCTGTGATCCATCAGCTCTGTACCTAAGTGGAAGAGTAAGCTGCTACCAATTTTAGTTTTCTGTGGTGTGTGTTTGCACGTGCCCCCCATGTGCACATGTACCCCCCGCATGCGCACATGTGCCCCCGACATGTACCCCCGCACATGCATACGTGTGCCCCCTGCAGGCATGCGCACATGTGCCCTTGTGTCTATTTTCATGGGAATTTGGAGGATACTGCTTTCAAACAGGATTGGCAGCCAGAGGTCATTTAAATACATGTGACTGAAATGGCTTTTAAAATAGTTTAAATTTATTATTAAATCACATAAAAGAATTGATTCTGGCAGGTAGATATAAAAGGGTATAAAATTATATTATTTTGACATGTCACAAGCAAATCTTTGGGGAGTTAATTCACCATAGAATAGTTCCAGTTGAATTCCTTGGACTCAGATTTACCTGAAAACTTTTTTATGACTGTAACAAAATGTCTTAGAAATATAACTAAAAAGTCTATGATTATGTGATACTATGAAAAGGTGGCGAGTATACACACATTATTTTGTTGTGGCTTTATTCAGATTACACTTGAAAGCCCCTCTTGCCTTGAGTCATTTCTATATGGCCTCCTATCCGGGGTTGGGGGTCTTTAGTCTTTCACAATTGCTGAGTGTAGCCAGCCAGTATTTACTGAAAACTTAGAGGATAGTCAATTCTGTGCCTAGATGGTGACCGAGCCAGGACGTGTACGCCTTTTTGATGGCAATGACTTGCTGGAAATTGAATTTTATAATTCCTATGTAGACATGTAACAAAATGTTTCTAGGTTGGGTGCTTCCCTTGACTATTCTTGGCATTTACTTGGTCACATCTCAAAGTTAATAGAATGTGGTGTTGAGAAGTGAGGCCACTGAGATGATTATAAATCTGTATTCATTTGGTAGGGGTGCCATAACAATGTACCTCAAACTGGATGGTTTAACATATATTTATTATTTCACAGTTCTGAAGGCTAGAAGTCCGAGACCAAGGTGTCAGCTGGGCCATACTCCCTCCATAGGCTCTAGGAAGGATCTGCTCTGGGTTTCTTTCTTAACTTCTGGTAGTTTCATGCCTTGTGGCAGTGTAAATCAAATATTTACACGATATTCTCCCTATGTGCATACCTGTGTCAAAATTTTCCCTTTTTGTAAGGATGCCAGTCATACTGGACTGGGAACGCACCCCACTCTTTTTGTTTTCTTTAAATTTCAGATTAATATGATGGTATAAACCATCAGTTCCAATGTTTGCATTTTTTAGGTAAGATCCCTGTCCTGGTTGTGCCCCTCACCCTGGAGATGTGCCAGATACCCTTATATTGTGCCCACTATGTGAGAGCACACCAATACCTCTCTCCCACCTCCCCCTCCCACCAACTTGAATTAAACTGAGATTTTTTCTTGTGAGGCCCACCTTATTCAAATATGACCTCATCTTAACTGAATATATCTGCAAGAATCTTGTTTCCAATAACTTCAAGTTCTGTGGTCCTGGGAATTAAGAATTCAACATATGAATTTGGAGGGGGATACAGGTCAAATTATAATAGATTCCCTTCCTTTAATTTTGGGCCAATGGTTTGTATCAATTGTGTGTTAGGACTTATTTGGGAGATTTAAAAAATCTTGATTCCCAGACTTTACTCCCTCCACCAAATACATCAGGATATGTGTTATACCTGGACATCAGCACTTTTTAAAGCTCTTTAGGTGGTTCTAATGTGTACATAGGGTGAAGAATCATTCTATTTGGGTATCTATCATTAAGAACAATGCCCAGATTTACAGGTGAAATGTTGGGAATATGGGATTTCAATAACATATTCAATTTTTTCCTCCTCATTGTTGGTAGTAGGAGAATTAATTTTAGAATCAGGAACAAATTTGGGGGGAAAAGTGGGATTATAATTGATCTTTTTCAATTTTTTTCTTGTCTTTATTTGAAGATTATTCTATAATTAACATAGAATTCCTGTACAAAAATAATATAAACTTAACAAAAAAAGACATCAATTTTTCCTATTCTTAACAATCATGGACTACTGTGTGGAGTACTGGCTGTGAGGCAGCAAGGCCCCCACAGCCTGGGGAGAATCAAGGAACAACCCCCAGCTGCTTCTCTTCCTTGAACAATGACAGTCATTTCTCAACAACATGCTTTTCTCCTCTGCCAGAAGTCATGTAGCCCCTGCATTCTTTCCCTTTATCTTGTAGGGAAAGCATGTAGCTTTCCCTCCCTAAAGTTAATCTTTACTCCATGTACTAGATTCATGTCGATTTCCCTCTAGTAAGCAACTTTGTTTAAATAAGTGTTCTTCTTTAGATTCTATATAATAAAGCTGTTTTCGTGGTTCGGTGCTGGGGGTAGTCTTAGCTGCTCCAGTCCTTTTGATCCCACCTTTGTCTCTTGTGTGTTTTATTTCCTTGTTCTGTACCATTCTCACACTGGTTCATGAAACTACTGTACAGAAAAAATAATAGAAAAGCATTGCCTCCAAGTTTAGTGTCATAAAGGGCTTTGATAAACTCATCCTCTCCTATCTAATTACTGATGAATCAAAGAATTATAAATGACACCTTTAAAAACAAAATGATTATTTATGGTGGCAATTCACCAATATTTAACTGATGTATGGATAGCCAATACATTGCAAATCAGCTCACTCAGATAGCTTGGAATTTCAAGGCCAATTTATCTTGATGATTATGGTAGAAAATGATGTTACTGAGTCTTAAACACAGTAAGGGTACTCCATGGATTTATTGTGATATAGAGTTTGGGACATTTTGTCTTTTCTTTCTGAGTTAGTGGTGACCCAATATTATTTCTCAAGAAGAATGTTGGCCCTGCCTGTGGATAGTCCCCTGGGCCTTCTATTCACACACTTCGGCTATGAACTCCTACTCAGGTGATTGTTAAAACAATGCCTTATGCTCAGTTGGCAACATAGGATGCACTAACACCAAGAATTCAAGTGGAAGAAGAATCTCAAACTTGCTGTCATTCAGAATTGATTTAAAGCTTGGTTGTAATTCTGAAAATTGCTCCTTTAGACGTAATTGCATACATATGGAATGACATATCACATACTTCCAAGGTTCTGCATGCATTATAGCAAATTTTTAAATATAAAAGATTAAAAACCAATTTATAATTTTTTTCTTTTATGGATAATATTCTAGGTGTTGAAGAAATTTGCCTAACTCAAGATCACAAATATTTTCTTCTGTGTTTTCTTTTGGAAGTTTTGGAATTTTAGGTTTAACATGTAGATCTGTGCTCTATCCTGAGTTGACTTTTTGTATATGCAGCATACTATGGATTGAATTTCATGGTTTTTGCATATTGGATATAGAATTGCTTCAGGAAAAGAATACTCCTTGCACCTCTGTCAAAATCAGTTGTTCATGTGAGTCTGTTTCTGAACTCTTTGTTTTGTTCTGTTAATCTATTTGTCTATCTTGACACCAACACCATACTATCTTGATTACTGTCACTATATCTTTAATGATAGTGAAAACTTCTGCTCTTTGAAAGATACTATTAGAGAATGAAAATATAAGCCACAGATAGGAAAAGCATGTAAATTGTATTCCTTATAAAGATCTTGTGTCCAGCATGTATAAAGAGCATTAAAACTCAAAATTAAGAAAACAAACGATTCAACAAAAATGGACCAAAAATTTGAACAGATACTTAATTCACCAAGAAGATGTATAGGTGGAAAATAAGCACATGGCAAGATGCTCCATATCATTAACCTTTAGAGAAATGCAAATTAAAACTACCATGAGATATTACCATTCCCCCAATAGAATGGTTAAAATTAAAAATACTGACCATATCAAGTGTTGGCAAGAATGTAGATGAACCAGAACTCTCTTACACTGCTGGTGGAATGTAAAATGGTACAACTACTTTGGAAAACAGTTTCAGCTCCTTAAAATGTTAAACATATCTTTCATACGATCTAGCTATTTTACTCCTAGGCGTTTACCTAAGAGAAATATCTTGTCCATATAATGACTTGTGCATGAATGTTGATATCAGCTTAATTTATAATAGTCAGAAACTGGAAACAGCTCAAGTGTCCATCAACAGGTGAATGGATAAACTGTGGTATTCAATGAAATGCTGCTCAGAAATAAAAAGGAACAAACTTATGATATACACAATGTGGAAAACTATTAAAATCATTACCCCGAGCAAAAGAAGCCATATAAAGAGTGCTCACTATACGATTCCATTTATGTATGTAAAATATCTAGAAAATACAAACTAATTTATAGTGATATAAAATAGATCAGTGGTTACCTGGGGATACCAGGAGGAGAAAGGCAGGGAAGAATGGGCAGGAGGGATTACCAAGGAGTTAATAATAGATTTTTCATTTTTAAATGGCTGAAAAAAATCAAAGAATAACATTTTGTGATTAGTGAAAATTGTATGTAATTCAAATTTCAGTGTTCATCAATATTGTTTTATTAGAACACAGCCCATTCATTTATGTGTTGTCTATGGTTACTTTTACACTATTACCTCATAGTTGAGTAGTTGCCACAGAGACTACATGGCCTGTAAAGATGAAAATATTTACTATTTCATCCTTACAGAAGAAGTTTGTCTATCTTTGCTCTAGATAGTGTATAGTTTTCCATTGAAGCACATTTTTCCCCTATAAAAGATAAAAATATTAATATCTTGAACTTTTCCCCTCTGCTCCTTCTTCTCTCCTTTCTTCTTTTTCTTTCCTTCCTTCCTTCAATAGACATTTATGGAGTGCATACTATATACCAATATGGTGATCCCTGGCTGTACAAAGGGAAGAGAAAACACTGCCTCTGTGCTAATATAGTTTGCAGTCCCTGGGAAGAGGATCATTCATCACATATCCACATATATATGTATAATTATGGATTGTGAGTTTCTGGAAGGAAAGGAATGGGGTGTTATAAAAATATAAATGAGAGGCCCAGTCCTGGTGGGGTGGGAGCTGGGGCAGTGAGAACTTCTCCTCAGATAACTGAAGATAGAACTGACTGATTACTATGTAGGGACTAAGTAAAAGCGGAGTGGTGACCTGTGGGAGGGATATATTTTTGCAAGGGAGAAAAGATTTTAAGGCAGAGGGAGTAGCATGTGTTTCGAAGGCTTGTTGGCAGATCAGGAGCAAGTTGCATCATGAGTGTAAAGAAAACTCTTGTGTCTGGTTGGCCATAGTGAGTATGGAGAGTGTGAAATATGAGATGAGGCTGGGGAGGATGGTAGGGGATAGCTCACACAAGGCCCTGTGGGTCTTCATCTTGAGGGCAGTAGGTAACTACTGAGGGGTTTTAGCAAGAGAGTACTGAGGTATCACTGTGATATACAGAGTAGAACACAGATGAAATGGGTGCAGGAGACCAGCTGAGAGGCTACTAAAATATTCCTAGCAATTCCATGATTTTTGTCTTACAAATCAAGGCACAGTTTGTTTTTTTGGATGCATTGCAAAACTGTGCTTGTAGCAGTGCCATTGGATTATCAGAGTTCTTTGTAGAGCTTTCTTGGAGAGATTTCTTTTACAGGTCTTAGTGGAAATCCACATAAAATGGCTTTTTATAATAATGATTCACCCAAAGACCTTTTCTATGGAGTTGCAAGGTTCCAATGCTTCCTGTACACAAACACACAAATACACACACACACCCAACCACTACCTCTTTGACAGCTCATGTTGTTAATGAGCCTTTTGGCTCATTGGAAGGCCTTTTGGATCTTCCAGTTTGAAGGCATGCTTGAAAACAAATGTGAAACTTATGACTTCTTTTCTTCAAGACTGAAAAATTTCTACAAAATTTTGTTTGTTTTTAATGCTTCACAATTTCCTACTGATGGTGCTTCAGGTTACAGGGAATGCTTTTTATCGTCAACATTTTTACCTTCCAGGATCTTATAGCTTTTAAAACCTGGTCTTTGCTTTCTAGGCTGGATCTGAGTTTGTAAAATAACTGATATGGCAGATCAGACTTTTATATGACTAACACAAGCACAGTTTCCTTTCCTGGAGATCTCCTGGTGAAGGAGCAACTGGTGTATTTATTCTCCATTTGAACTCATTACATCTGAGATTGGCTTGGCCATTTGGATCTTTCTTTAGCAAGGCTTGCCTTTGGAAGCAGGACCAATCTTACATTAGTAAAGCTCTCTAGCTATGTCTTAGCAATTTACATTTGTTACTCCTAGGGTTACAAACCACGACTCTGTTTTGGTCATGACTGAGAAATGTTCAGGGATATGGCACTTTGAGGGCTAAAACTGAGACAGCCAGTTGCCTTACTTTCTTTTATCATGTAATTATTTTGAAAGGAAAAAAAGGTGTAAAAGGCGGTATTTATTTTTAGAGAAGACGAAACCAAGGCTCAGAGAGGGTGACTTATTTAAGGTCACACAGAGCATTCTGAGTGGAGCCAATACGACATACTTTCTTTAGCTCTATCTATTGAGGAGGCATGAAAACATCCATGTGAACCATGTGGCTGCTTAAGGAAAAACACATTAATTTTAATCTGTGAACTTAATTAACATACTTCTAATTAAGGGAGAGAGAATGATGCCCTGAGAAACAGCTCTTCCTCTCCTTCTACATACCTTAAGTCACAGCTTTCAAATGTGGTTGCCCATCAGAAACACTTGGGGAACTTTTAAAATATGGGGATGTCTAAGCCCCTCCCACAAAGGCTGGTTTAACTAGTTTGGGGTGGGACCTAAATAGCCACAAGATTAAAAACCTCATTAGATCATTAAAATGTGCATCCAGGATTAATAATTACATTCTAGAACAGTATTTCTTGAACTTCCATGAGCATATGAATCACCTAGGGATTTTGTTAAAATGCAGATTCTGATTTAGAAGATTTGGGGTGGGGACCTAGAGTTTCTATTGCTAACAAACTCCCCAGAGATGGCCACATTAATAAAAAATGATTACATTATGTTGTTGCTTAAATATAGTCTGAATTCAGAGTAATGGCTGAGTCCCTAGGTGTCAGGTCTAATCAGAAGTAGTGCCTTTTCAGGTATACAGGGTGTCCCAAAAGTCATCCCTAAAGTCTCCATATACAGGGAAAAAAGGAAATTGTAGATAAATGTACCTTTATTTACAAAATATCCTCTATATATTGGCCACCTCTTTGTAAAATTTTGTAACGAATATTTTGTAAAGTAAAGACACATTTAATTACAATTTCTCATTTTCCT
>CAUYRH010053573.1:0-36570 GCA_963574655.1 Perodicticus potto | reverse complement strand
GTCTAAACCATATTTAAGAGCCCAAGTTCTTTTTCTTTTTTTTGTTTTATTAAATCATAACTGCATACATTAGTGCAATCAAGGGGTACAATGTGCTGGTTTCGTATATATACAATCTGAAATGTTTTCATCAAACTGTTTGACATAGCCTTCATGGCATTTTCTTAGTTATTGTATGAAGACATTTGTATTCTGCATTTAGTAAGTTTTGCCTGTACCATTCTAAGATGCACCATAGGTGTGGCCCCACCCATTACCCTCCTCCACCCTAACCGCCCCCCACCCCTCCCGTCCCATATTCTTGTGTTATAGTTGGGTTATAGCCGTAATATGAAACCTTTAAATTAGCTTCATAGTAGGGATGAGTACATTGGATACTTTTTCTTCCATTCTTAAGATACTTTGCTAAGAAGAATATGTTCCAGCTCCATCAATGTAAAGATGAAAGAGGTAAAGTCTCCATCTTTCTTTAAGGCTGCATAGTATTCCATGGTATACATGTACCACAATTTATAATCCATTTGTGGGTCAATGGGCACTTGGGATTCTTCCATGACTTAGCGATTATGAATTAGGCTGCAATAAACATTCTGGTACAGATGTCTTTGTTATAATGTGATTTTTGGTCTTCTGGGTATATACCTAGTAAAGGAATTATAGGGTTGAATGGAAGGTCTATGTTTAGATCTCTAAGTACTCTCCAAACATCCTTCCAAAAGGAACATATTAGTGTGCATTCCCATTCCTAACAAAATTAAGAAAACATCAACCAATACTTTTTTTTTTTGGAGACAGTCTTGCCCAGATTAGTGTGCCATGAAGTCATCACAGCTCATTGCAACCTCAAACTTCTGGCTCAAGAGATTATCCTGCCTCAGGCCCTCGAGTAGCTAAGACTAGAGACATGCATGACCACTCCTGGTGAGCCAATACATCCGACATTTCTGTGTATTTTATCCATCTTTTTATCATTTGTTATTGTCTCAATGAAAGTGGTTTCTTTCATCCTAGAACACATTTTTTGATAGGTACTCCTTGTTTTTTTAATCTTTCCTCTTTCCTTTTTTCTTCAGCATCTCATCCTTTTTTCTCTTTTTCTTTAGTATTACAGCATGTCTAAGGATCTATATGAAAAGAGCCCTTTCTTGGCCATGTCCCCTTATAATTGCTACTTATATTTCTTCTTCCATTCCTGGATGAGGTTCTTTAACAAATATCTAAATCCAATATTTCTATTTCCTCCCCACAAAATGTATTTTAAAGTAATAAATACGTTATACGCTCTGTCATTTCACTATCCTACCAGTTTGCATGTTAAACCAAATAGTCACTTTCTGTCCTTTTACTTTCTTGACCTTTCTGTAGCATTTGCATTTGACATTTCTATTTCCCAGGTCATTCATAAGAAAGTACCATAAACTGAGTAAGTAGCTTAAAACAACAGAAATTTCACTTTGAGAGGCTAAGATGGGTGGATTGCTTGAGCTCAGGAATTTGAAACCAGCCCAAGCAAGAGTGAGACCCCATCTCTACTAAAAACTAGCTGGATGTTGTGGTAGGCATCTATAGTCCCTGCTACAGGAGGCTGAAAGCAGAGGATTGCTTGAGCCCAAGAGTTTCAGGTTGCTGTGATCTATGATGCCACAGGACTCTACCCGGAGTAGCAGAATGAGAATCTGTCTCCAAAAACAAACAAATAAACAAAACAACAGAAATTTACTTCCTCACAATTTAGGAGGCTGGAAGTCTGAGATGGAGTTGTAGGCTAGGTTAAAAGAACCTATTCCATGTCTCTGTCCTGGCTTTTGTTCATTGCTGGCAACCTTTGATGTCCCCAGCTTATAGAGGCAGCATGGCAGTCTCTACTGCAGAACACGTGATGTTCTCCCGATGTGCCTTCACGTGGCCTTTCCTGTGTGTGTCTATGTGGACATTTCCCTGTCTTATAAGAACCCCAGTTGTTAGGGTAGGGCCAAAATGAGTATACCTCATTTTAACTTGCTTTCTTCTGCAAACATTCTATTTCCAAACAAGGTCACAGTCACATGTACTAGAGGTTAGGACTTGACCCTGTTTTTTTGAGGAGGTGGCATAATTCTGCCCACATCAATCTGTCCTCAGGTTTCTCAAAATTCCTGCACTTCTCATATAGAGAGTGAATTCACCCCATCCCAACATGCTTCAAAGTCTTAACCCATCCATTCAAAATCTTATTTGAATATCAACTCAAAGATCCCCAAGTCTCATCATCTAAATCAAGTATGTGTGAGACTCTGGGAATAGTCCATCGTTGGGCAAAATTCCTCTTTATTTGTATCTCTTTGAAACTATTAAACAAGTTATCTTTTCCCCAAAATACAATGGTGGAACAAGCATAAGATAGACATTTCCATTTCAAAAGGGAAATGATGAAGGCATAAAGGGATGACTGGTTTAAAGTAAGCTTGTAACTCAGCAAGGAAAAATTTATTGGATTTCAGGGCCTGAGAATTATCATGTAGGCTTGATGCTCTGTCCTATGGGTCTGTGGAAGCCTCACAATGGTCTCAAGTGCATAACAAATAAATTACTCATGTGTTCACAAGGAGAAAAAGAATTTAAGATATTTGCCTCACTGATAACAGAGGTTACTGTTGGGTTTAGAATTGTTCATGGCTTGAATTTTTTTATTTGTACACATGTCTGTATTTCTACATTTGTATTGCTTATATAGTTTAAAAAATGAAATACTAAAAAATGTAAGTTATAAATAAAATGATCTGTATTAGAAACTTTGATAATGTAAGAAAAGGGGAGAAAATAAAAATGATTTTTGGATCTGAATAACTAGTTGGGAGAAATATCTTCTTTATTGCCTTACCAAACAAAAATCTCAAGTGAACAATTACTTTCATTAAGGCTCTGATATTCTTGACTAAAGAACTTACTAGCTAATTCAATGAGATGACATTAATGGTATTGCTATAATATTTTTAAAAATCACAGTATATTTTAACAAATTTTAGAAACGATGTACTAATTATCATGTTAATGCTCTGCATTTCAACAAATTATGTCTTTGAGGTAACTAATAAACATCTCATCGCATATTTATTATTTTTAATGATAAAATATTGTAATTTTTAAAATGTTTAATTCTTAAACATTTAAAATTAATGCACATTTTAAATGTATAGTTTTGGGGGCACATTTGGTAAATTAATACATTCATATCATTTGTAAACATCAAATCAGTGTACTTCCATATCACCTTAAATATTTATGTTAGAAACATGAATTATTCTATTTTAACTATTTTGGAATGTACAATGTATTGTTGTAAATTATTGTTACTCTGTTGATCTAATACGAGTTCTCATTTTTTCCAGCAAATCATCTGTTTGTGCCCTTAATCAACTTCTTTTTATTTTCCGCTCACCCCTACCTTTCCCAGCCTTTGATAACCACCTACTTACTCTCTGTCTTCATTAGATCCTCCTCTGTTATTTGTTTTTTACTGTTCTAGAAAACAGTGAAGAACACAGCTTTGGAAAAAGAGGATAGGAACTAACTGGAGGCTCTGATTCTTTTAGTTAGCTGGTCTTACCTTCTTTTAGGCTCCATTTCATGCTCTGTAGAATTGTGATAACTATGTTTAATTATGCTTCTTTTATATAAAATCTCTACTATAGAGGGGTAGTAAATATATAATACCCATGTTAATTGAATTTAGTCTCTAAGTATGGAAACCGATTTTGATAAAAATAATAGTTAACATTTATTGAGTTCTTTATTCCAGGTAATGTTCCAAGTATGTTATTTACATGAGCTGACTTCTTTGTATGTCCTAAGGATTCTATATGATGATATTACTATCCTTTTAGATTAAAAAATGAGGCATAGAGAGATTAAACAACTTATCTGAAGTCACACATAATATTTAGGAAATAGTGGAAGGTAAAATTTTACCCAGAATCTGGTATTTGAATCTGGAATCTGAGTCACACTATCATACTAACTTTCCAGAAAAAACAAACCAACCATGTAAAGGTTGACAAAAGAATCCCATAAAAAGTTGAAACTACAACTGAGTGCAATTTAATACATTGCTCTTTCCCCAAATTGCTCGATTGAGAATCAGTTCATCTTCGAGAGAAAAGCAAAACAAAACAAAAGGAGCACATAAAAAACTATTTTAAAAAATAAAGCATGAACATTGTCTAATTAAAGTGGATGGTCCAAAGGTACCATTACTCTGCTCTCTGAAACAAACAAAAATAAATATAAAACAATAAAAATAAATAAAAACGGAAAAGAATGCTTCTTTAATAGAATTTGTGAATAATCTCAATTCCAGACTAGCACAAAAGGAACAGAGTTGGTCCATCCAATCAAATACTGTGTTAAGGACAAGGGGAGTGGTTGCCAAGTCACAATAAATTGATGGAGATCAAAATTTTTCTAATATGTGAAATATTCAAAAGGAACAAATGAATAGTTGTTTCCTTAGTTATTTAGTCCATTTTGTATTATTCTATCAGAATACTTCAGACTGTCTAATTTATGAAAAAACAAAAGAAGATTTTAGATCACAGATTTTTGGGCTGAGAAGTTCAAGGACATGGCCTCAGTTTTTGGAGAGTTAGTGCTACATCATAACATGGCAGACACAGTTGAAAGAGAAGTGAACACATTGTGAAGAGAGAAAACCCTAGGGGTGTTCTGGCTTTATAACAAATTCTTTGGAAACGTCCTCAGAGAAGGAAAACTCACTTGTTACCATGCCATTCATAGGGGATTGGGCCATAACCCAAACCCCTTCCACAAGGCCCTACTCTCAATGCTGCCCCATAGAGATCAAATATCAACATAAGTTTTTCTGGGACAATCTCAAACCATAGCACTTAGAATTGAATTACGTGGTTGCTCCAAAGGACTGTGTGAGCATTTTTGAGACCTGTGTAACAAGAAAAGTTGGCAGGAGAGGTAAAATGAAGTGAACACATGGGAATTCAAGTCATTTTGCCAGAACAGTTTTTAGAATGATGTAGACTAAAGGTAAAGTGTAATTGTCAAACTGTTTTACAGTTGCTGATTTAGAGGGCCTAGAAAATTTAAGGAGCTCTTACACCACAAATATTAAAAGATGGGAGCTTCATTATAAGGTATTAAAAATTCATACTCACTCCATAGTGGATCATTCATCAGAAAGTGTTCATGGTAACAGAATTACAGAACTAGACTCAACCTTCCTATTACCAAGATCACAACTTAGACTTTTACCTTACACTGTTTTGGAAAACAGCTAGCTCAGAAAGAACAACTTCCATCCCGCCCCTTCACACATTCAAAAATAGAAAATAATTAATAAAATACCACCAAATATCTCTTCAAAGATTTTATTCAAAATGAAAAATTAAAAGTAGAAAAGAAACATGATCAAGAAATCTAAGATAAAGAATAAGTAGCTTTAAATGCCAGTAAAATTTATGAGTGGAAGCTAATGAAAATTAGAGCAATAGTCATTAAATTAAACCAAAGAAAAATATATTAAAAAAAGAGATATAGAAATAAAAGATTGTTATTGCAAGACACAGAACATAAAGGGCAGGTTTGAAAAGAATCCAAAACAATTTTGTAGGTAAAAGTAAAAATAATTTAACAAGATTATAAAGAAAATTATGGCCACAGAAGAAAAGAAGTAATCTGACATATGTATAAATAGTTTTGAAGAGGAGAATCAAATATGTAGAATGGAAAACTATGCAAAAATAGTATGTGTGTATATATAAACACACACATATAGTATATATATATGTGTGTGAATGTATATATATATATATATATGTATGCAGTAGAAGCTCTGTAAATGGACCACAATTTACTATAACAAACTGGTCAACATACAGAGGTGGTTAACATAAGGAACCAGGCCTCCCATACTGATATGTACAAGTAGTGCATTTCCAATCTGTGAAAATTAGGTCAATTGAAGGAAGTCGTCAATGTAGGAACCTGGTCAACTCTGGGGTTCTATTGGATATGTATATAATATGATAGGAAATTTTTCCTTATAAAAAGCAACTAAATTTAGATTTAGAAAGATTTGTCATGTCACAAAGTTTACAAAAAAGAATCAAGTCAAGATGTATTCAAATTAAGTTAGTATAACTCTCGATATGTGTATAATATGATAGGAAATTTTTCTTTATAAAAAAGCAACTAAATTTAGATTTAGAAAGATTTGTCATGTCACAAAGTTTACAAAAAAGAATCAAGTCAAGACGTATTCGAATTAAGTTAGTATAACTCTGATAAGGAAATAATATGTATAACAGACAAAAAACATTAAATTACTCATAAGTTTAATCAATCAATTAGGACTTTGAATTTTACCAAACATCACCTACTGTAAGACAGTTGGGAAATTCTTCAGATTTTCTTCTTGAAAGTTCAAATAAAAAATGTGATCCAAAAAATTTATATACATTTTTCCATAATGGAAGTATCTCAGGAACATTTATAATGACATCAAAGCAGAAATGCCTGTGCATTATTATTGTCAACATCTCTATTTTATGGATATAAACACTGAGTAACAGAGAAGTAATTTGAAACTGAACTGTCAGGGTGAGAATTAAAATCCAGGTGTTCCAACAGCAAAGTTCACAGTCTTAATCACCATGCTTACTGGCTTCAATTTAATTGAGAAGTCTGTGGAAGAGGCTAATGTGGTTTTTCTATGATGAATCATCCATCATACAGGGTAAAACTGGGTGAAGCAAACAAAAAAATGCAATAACAATTTCTAAAATGCAAACAAAATAAAAGAGAATATCTTTCAAAATTTATATTTTAATTTTTATTTAATTTGCATTACCATAACAGTTAAATATTTTGAATGTCACCTCTGATTATGAGGAAATGAATTTTTTCTTTTCTTTTTTTTTTTTTTTAGAGACAGAGTCTCACTTTGTCGCCCTTGGTAGAATGCCATGGCTTCATGGCTCACAGCAACCTCCAGCTCCTGGGCTTAGGCCATTCTCTTGTCCCAGCCTCCCAAGTAAATGAGACTACAGGTGCCTACCACAATGCCCGGCTATTTTTTTGTTGCAGTTCGGCCAGGGCCAGGTTTGAACCCGCCACCCTTGGTATATGGGGCCAGCGCCCTATTCACTGAGCCACAGGCACCACCCAGGAAATGAATTCTTATAGATTTACACACAAACAAAACTCCCACGAGTATATTTCCTTTGATGGCTTTATTATTAACCTGAAAATCACAGATTTCTAATAGGATCAAATCTCTTGACAGAAAAAGATGAAAGATTTCTATTAAACTGTGACCCAATATATAATGGTAATAGATTTACAAAATTATGTGGTCAAGGGCAAGAGGTTTCTCTCTCTCTTTCCCTCAACAAGAAATCCAATCTTATTTTTATACGTTTATTTTAAGAAAAATCTATTATTTGCACAATTGGTATTAATTTAGTGCTAAAAAGTGGGAGAACTGTATTAATTTTGAAATAAACCTCACAGCCTCATTATTTTTATGGTTTTCTTTTTTTATTGTTTGGAATTCATTGAGGGTACAAAGAATTAAGTTACACTGATTGCTTTTGTTAGGTAAAGTCCCTCTCATAATCGTGTCCCACCCCCAAAAGATGTGCTATACACCATGATCCTTCATTCCCCTCCTTCCTCCACTCCCCCTCACTCCTTTTTTCCCCCTACCCTCCACCTAGTATTAGATCATCTATTGTCTTCATATTAGAATTGAGTACATTGGGTTCTTGCTTCTCCATTCTTGTGATGCTTTACTAAGAAGAATGTGTTCCACCTCAGTCCAGATTAATACAAAAGATGTAAACACTCCATCTTTTTTAATGGCTGAGTAGCATACCAAGGTATACATATACATATGCCACCTTGTTAATCTATTCCTGGGATTGTGGGCATTTAGGTTGTTTCCACATTTTGGCGATTGAAAATTGAGCTGCGATAAACAGTCTGGTGCAAATTATCATTTCCTTTTTGGTAGATGCCTAGTAATGGGAAGTAGGATCAAATGGAAGGCCTAATTTGAGTTCTTTGAGGATTTAACATACTACCATTTGCAGTCCTAACAGCAGTGTAAAAGTGTTCCCTTCTTTCCACATTCATGCAAAACAAAATTCCCAGAGTAGCTGAAGCTCTATAGATTCAAAATTATTTTAGAGTCTTGAAAATGGTTTATGTCAAATAAAGCTGTAGGAAAATTTGAAAAATTTTGAAAAATAAAAGTTTTATAAATCTCTAGGCGTACCTACATTTCCAAAGCATTAAAAAGGGGAGCTATTTCTAAATGAATATAAATAAGTGTAATTCTAGCCTCTCCCCCTTGTATCATTGGCCTCCCATGTGGTACATATACTTCATGCAGTGTTGGAGAGGATTCATTAGGATGTGGGAGGACATATTAGCGCTGTTATGAATTTTTGTTTTTTCCTTTAAATGTTTCATATTATTGGTAAATATTTTAAAATTTATATAATACATTAGTAAAGTAGAACAAGGACAAACATAATTTATACAGTAATAATTATATACATGCATGTGTAAACACACACTGATATTTCCATCCATGGGGATCTGTTTTGAAAGATTTTATGCTATGTTTCCCTTCCCGATCTCCGTTGTCTCACCGATACCACCATTCTCTACCAGCAGAGAACTTGCATAGCTCTCTGCCCCTGCAGATTTTCACCTGTCGCCCTCAGCTCTCTGAACTACAGGATACTGGGATGACAGAAAACTACATTTACTCTCTCGTTTAAACCATCTTCCTGAGTTTCAGTGGCAGTATGAAAATTGGGATTACATAATGCATTTCTTTTAACCTTAGGCAATTATGCTTGCAATTTACACTCTAATGTGGCAGATTTTAATCCAACATTGATGTCTTGCATTCTAGTTAGCAGGCATTAATCCTTTATCAAGAGATTTTTAACTACCTCTAAATACTAGACTAATAGACTCATTATTCTTTTAGCTGTGTTAAGGGAGATCAAGTATAAAAATTTGGAATGTGGGCTTGAGTAAATCATTTTTAAAATGGGAAAATTTCTTGATCCTTATCTTTGCAATGTTTATCACTGTTATTCTTTTACGAATTCTCTACAAATTTTTATCTGACCATTAGAAATGTTATCTGCTGTGCTGTAAATAAGACTGTCCTTCTGAAATCTTAGAAAGGCAACTTATAAAAGCTGCAGGATATTTATAGAGCTAACTCCTCAGATAAGGGTTTATAGAACCCCTTGGTCTTTCTGAGCTTGGAGGAAACTAATTGCTTTATCTGCAGAAATCATTGTTTGGATGGCTGGAAAAATAACATCAATGGAGAGATGATTTAACTGAAAGTATGCAGAAGTCTCTTTTGGGGAGGAACTGTAAAGATCACTTAGATGATCTCCATCTCAAATCCCTTAGAGACGGAGCAAATAAGTGGAAATTGGAAATTTCCAATTCAGTGGAATTGACATGAACTCATTAGCATTTGTATAGGTAAAATGGCCTGGGGTGGTGAAGAAAGTTTATTAACGTTGCTGGACACTGATGCCAAATGTACTGTCATACTTAAGCCTGAGAACAAAATGTTAAAAGTTTATATAATTAAATAAACAGGATATAGTGATTCAACAATTTAAAGCTTTCAGGTAAAAGTATGGCTCAAATTAGGAATCTAAAAATGAAAGTTATGTATGACCATTGCCTCATACTTACTACAATATATTATTGGAATAAATTCAATATTGAATGGGAGAAGCTTCCCTTCCACCATTGGAATAAAGACATTATGCACGTTTGCTCTTCAGCCTGTTTTAAATGGGCATGCTAGCTTGAAATCTTTACAACTCTCTAAACCCACTCAGTGGTTAAGTTAAAACAATGAAGAATACATACGAGCCATAAAGAAATTTTATTGTAATTTAAGATTGACTGTATTTTATGAAGATGTTAGTATTCACCAACTCCTGGTCCAATGTGTCTGGTAAGAGGAGATACTGGTACTAGAGGTTACGTAAAGTTTCTGGAAAACCAAATAGAGTAATGTTTCACATCGCATTAGCTGTGCCAGCATGATTTCAATAATTCATTCATGTGGATGGTCTCTGATGCACATTTATTATGCTTTCACAGGGATATTTAAATCCTTATTGCCAAAATCTGGGGAGAAGAGGAGTTGGATTTGATTCAGTTGAAATTAAAGAAACCCTATTATATTGATGCCATAATTTTGATATCTCAATTTGAGACCAAGCCAGGATTGAATTAGAAACACTTGAAAATCATATGACCTCCAGAGGATGATTAATCAGCCTGACCAAATTATAGGACGTAGAGCAAATAAGAAAATTCTGAGATCCATTTGCACATAAATAACTGGAGACATCCCTTAGACAACCAAAAATAAGTTGCTGCCTTCATCAGACCCAAAGTCAAAACAAGAAGCAGAAACAATGATTTTGTTTTTTAGTTTCTGAAGAAAATACATACCATATCTGGAAATTTTACTAATCCCTATTTTCAAAGTTACCAGGAAAAAGTAGTTTGAAAGGGCAGCTAGTTATTGGACATTAATTGAAACTGCTTCTATTGCTGAATGGCATACAGTTATTCTGAGACCTGACATACCCATCACAGCCTGAGTTAAATTATATCAGCATTGCAACTGAGAAGTACTGTGCACAGGGAGACTTTCCTCGTTATGTGGAAACAGTATATCAAAAGTGTGCAAAAAGAGAAACCACTGAGGGTAGCAATCATGTAAATGAACACATAGCTGCTATGTCTTTGGGTCTTCTGTCACATCTTACTGCGGAATTGCCTAAACATTTGGCTACATGGGCCTGTTTCTACAGTTGCCTGAGAATGTCAAAATACAACACAGTTTACAGGTGTTTCAAGAAGAGAGGGTTAACGCTCAGTCTGGAATGCCTCTACTCTGTGAGTGGTTAATGGTTACACATAAATGAGAGGGCAATGATAAATTCACTCAATGGGCAGAATTAATGGTATCAGATTATAGCAATAATAATATAGTATGGATTTTTTATCATCTAAAGGGCGATGTTTTTATTGCAGTTGTATGGAACAATAGACTGGGGAATAGCCCATTTTGTCATCTAAAAAATGTTGGAAAAGTTTGAAAATTTGAATGGGCAATTGAAACAGCTGTTTACTACATGGAGAGTGGTAAGAAACTGAAAGGTTGGCTTGCCCAATTAATTAATGCATGTTATAACTTAAAATATGTGAATACAAAGAGGGTTCAGGATTAGATTGATTGTTGAGAAATTGTGGGGAAAATAGGAAAGATGATATGAGGGGTGATATAGACACATATATAAATAATTGCCCTCTTTCTAATTTATTTTTCTCCCTAGCTCTTCATTGGGAAATCTGAATTATATTTGTGGGCTTAAAAGGAAGAAATTATTATTAACCCATGACAATGTCTTTAAAGGAAAGGGAAATAAAAAGTGAAAGAAATTTCTTTTAGAGAAAATTAGAAAAAGTAGACATGCAAAGAATACCCAAGATACTGTGAAAAGTAAAGCAACAAAAATGAAATTAAATAGAATAAATACTAATAATTATGGTTAAACATACCTGAGACAAAATGTTACTTAAACCTATGTATTGGAAGAATTGTATCATAAGGGAATTTCAGCTGAGAATGATCATCAAAGCTACAACCCATAAAAACCAGTGAAGTCACAGATTTTTCAAAATCTTGGCAATGAGAGAAAAAAAATTTATAAGTGGGAAAAGGTACTTCTTGTAAATATTTATGAAAAACATTTCATAGGGAAATGCTTCATTTCATAGTGAAGCAATTTATGAAAGACATTCAAAGAAGCCAAGATTTCATATTCAGCCAGACAATGAAGACTACAGGCAATTATGAACATAAAAGATATTAAATAATAAGTTCTTATCAACTGTTTATAAAAACCTTCTCGATAATTACTTTAGGATTTTGAGTAATCATAAGAGAAACTTTGCAATCATTTGTGATGGTGAGTATAAAGTATATGATGGTACAATCATGCGACATGTTCAGGATGACAGTGAGAAAACTGCTTGTAAATGCAAATCCCACAACATTATAGACTTAATAAAAAGAAGGGACCTAGACTATAACATATCTTTGGTTCTTAAATAATTAATTTTTGTTGATACATAATGTATTTTCATATTTTCAGACTATATATTACATTTTGATACATTCATATGATGGGTAAAATCAAAAGTAAGTAAGTGGGGTATCTGTCACCTTAAAAATTTAAATTTCCTTATGCTGGAAACATTCAAATTATTCTCTTCTAGTTATGTTTAAATATATAATAAATTGTTGTTTACGGCTTGGCGCCTGTGGCTCAACGGGCTAAGGTGCCAGCCACGTACACCTGAGCTAGAGGGTTCGAATCCAGCCCGGGCCCGCCAAACAACAATGATGGCTGCAACCAAAAAATGGCCGGGCGTTGTGGCGGGAGCCTGTAGTCCCAGCTACTTGGGAGGCGGAGGCAAGAGACTCACTTGAGCCCAGGAATTGGAAGTTGCTGTGAGCTGTGATGCCACAGCACTCTACCGAGGGTGACAGCTTGAGGGTCTGTCTCAAAAAAGAAAAAAAATAAATAAAAATAAATTGTTGTTTAATATAGTCATTCTACTAATTTATGGAACACTGGGTTTCATTTATTCCTTACGTCTTTGTTTTTGTACTCATTAATCAATCTCTCTTCATCCTCTCCACTCCTTACCCTTCAAGGCTGCTGGTACCACCAATTCTCTGTCTTCATGAGATCTACTCTTTTAGCTTCCACATACATATGAATGGGAACATATGACATTTGTCTTTCTGTTTCTGGCTTCTTTCACTTAACATAATGACTTCCCTTCCATCCATAGTGCTGTAAATGACAGGATCTCCTTCTTTTTATGGATGAGTAATATTCTTTCATGTATATATAGCACATTTTCTTTATCCTGTCACCCACTGAGGACCACACTGAATGTCACTGCAATAGACATGAGAATGCATATACATTGACTCCCTTTCTTTTGAATACATACCTAGCAGTGCGATTGCTGGATCATATGGAAGTTCTATTTTTAGTTTTTAAGGAACTTCTATGCTGTTTCCCATAGAAGATATACTAATTTACATTCCCACCAACAGAGAACGAGGGTTCCCCTTTCTCCACATCCTCACCAGAATTTGTTACTGCCTGTATTTTATATAAAAGTCATCATAATTGGTGTGAGATGGTATCTCATTATAGTTTTTATTTGCATCTCTGATGATTAGTGATGTTGACCCTTGTTTTCATATAGCTATTGTCCATTTGTATTTCTTCTTTTGAGAGGGGTTTGCTTATATCTTTTGGACATTTTTAAATGGACCATTTGTTTTTTTGTTTGTTCATTTGCTTGCTTTTGAGTTGTTTGAGCTCCTATGTGCTCTGGTTATCAATCTGTTGTCAAATGGGTAGTTAGCAAATATTTTTTCCCATTTTGTGGGTTGTCTCTTCTCTTTGTTGATTATTTTCTTTTTTGGGAAGAAATGCTCTGTCTTTCTCTTTCTCTCTTTCTCTCACCTATTTTTATTTCTGTTTACTAAGCTTTACTCAAAATGTTTTTGCCAAACCAATGTTCTGGATTGCTTCCCTAAAGTTTTCTTCTAGTAGTTTCATAGTTTTGTGTCTTGCATTTAAGTCTTTAGTCCATTTTTACTTGATTTTTTGCATGCAGCGAGAGATATAAATCTTGTTTCTTTCTTCTGCACATGTTTATCCAAGTTTCTTGGCACCATTTATTAAATAGACTGTTTTTTTCCCCCAAGGCATGTTCTTGGTGCCTCTGTTGAAAATTAGATGGCAGGGCAGTGCCCGTAGCTCAGAGGGTAGGACTCCAGCCATATATCCCCAGGCTGGCAGGTTCGAATCTGGCACTGGCCAGCTAAAAGCAACGACAACAACAACAAAAAATAGCTGGGCATTGTGGTGGGAACTTATAGTCCCTGTTATTTGGAAGACTGAGGCAAGCAATTGCTTAAGCCCAAGAGTTTGAGGTTGCTGTGAACTGTGACGCCACCGCACTCTACCTAGGGCAACAGCTTGAGACTCTGTCTCAAAACAAAACAAAAAATATTAGGTGGCCATAAATGCATAGATTAGTTTTTCTGTAATCTGTTCCATTGGTCTGTCTATTTTTATGCTAGTATCATAATATTTTGGTTATTGTAGGCTTGTAATATAATTGAAAATTAGGTAATATGATGCCTTTAGCTCTATTACTTCTGTGCAAGATCTTTGATTATTTGTTGTCTTTTTTGGCTAATATATATTTTGAGTTTTTTCTATTTTGTGAACAATGTCATTGATATTTTTATTAGAATTGCATTGACTATGTAAATGGATTTTATTATCATAAATATATTTAAAGATATTGATTCTCCAATTTATGACCTAGAAATATTTTTCCATTTTTATATGCTTTTCAATTTCTTTCATCCATCTTAAAGTTTTCCTTACAGACAGTGTTCACTTCTTTGGCTAAATTTATTCCAGCTATTTTATATTTCTATAGCTATTGTAAATAGGATTGCTTTCTTGATTTCTTTTTCAGATTGTTGGCTATTTGCACATAGAAGTGCTATTCATTTTAGTATAACGTTTTTGTATCTTGCTACTTTATTTGATTTGTTTATCAGTTTTAATGAAATTTTGGTGGAGTTTTCAGGGTTTTCTAAATATATAATCATGCCATCTGTGAACAAGGATACTATATTTTCTCCCTTTCTAATTTGAATGCCTTTTCTTTCTTTCTCTTGACTGATTGCTCTGGCTAGTACTTCTAGTATTATGTTGAATAAAAGGATGAAAGTGGGCATATGTATCTTATTTCAGATCTTATAAGAAAAGTTTTTTATTTACTATTATTTTAGCTGTGGGTTTGGACTTGTCAAATATTTCCTTTATTGCCTTTTGTTGTTGTTGTTGAGAAACAGTGACTCACTTTGTTGCCCAGGCTAGAGTATAGTAGCCTGATTACAGTTCACTGTGACCTCACACTCATAACCTTAAGCCATCCTCATGCCTCAGCCTCCCACAGTGCCACCATTGAAGCCTTAGTCTAGTCTAACTTTTGTTAACTTCTTTAAAAAAATAAACTTTTAATCCTGTTAATCTTTTGTATTTTTAAGTCTCAATTTCATTTATTTCTACTCTGATTTTTATTATTTGTTTCTTTTTATAAATTTGGGTTTGTCTTGTTATTGCTTTTCTAGTTACTTGAGGTATATTATGAGGTTATTTAAAGTCTTCTACTGTTTGGATGTAGGTGTTCATTGATACAGAGTTCCCTTTTACCACTGATTTTGCTTTCTTCCATAGATTTTGGTATGTCGTATTTTTATTTTCATTAATTTCAAGAATTTTTAATTTACCTTTTTACTTCCTAATTGATCCATTGATTGTCTAGAGACATATTGTATAATTTCTATGTTTGTATAGTTTCCAAGGTTCGCATTGTTATCACTTTCTAGCTTTACTCCACTGTGGTCAGAAAAATTACTTGAGATAATTTCAACTATTTTGAATTTGTTGAGACTCATTCTGTGTTCTAATATATGTTCTGTTTGAGGGAATGTTTCAAGTGCTGATGAAGAGAATGTGTATTCTACAACAGTTGGGTAAAATGTCCCATTAATGTCAGCTAGGCATATTTGATCTAGTGTGTAGTTTAACTCGGACATTTCTTTGTTGATTTTCTGCATGGATGATCTGTCCCTAACTGAGAGTGGGGTAATGAAGTCTCCTACTGTCACTGTATTGCAATTTGTCTTTCCCTTTATATCTATTAATATTTTCCTTCATATACTTGGGTGCCCCTGTCTTGAGTACACAGATATTTAATCCGTTTATCATTAGATATTGGCCTTCTTTGTCTCTTTTTATAATTTTTGACTTGTAGTTTACTTCAATCTTTTATAATCTATTAATAGCTACTCCTGCTTTTTTAAACATTTGTTTCTAATTGCATGGAATATCCTTTCCTACCCCTTCCCTTTCAGTCTATGTGTATCTTTTTAGTGTGTTTCTTGTAGGCAGTTTATAGTTGGATTTTGTTTCTTTATCTATTCAGCCTCTCTCTGTCTTTTGACTGGAGGGTTTAGTCCATTTACCTTCAGCGTTATTATTGATAGGTAAGGATTTACCACCAAAGTCTTGTTACTTGTTTTATGGTTGTTTCTCTGAAGTCTCGGAGGAAAGAAATAAGAGAAAATGAATTGAGAATCTGTTTTCCCACTTCAATAAAATTAGGTTATATCTTTTAAAAATTTGTTGAGAGGAAAAAAATACATTATTAAAAAGTTTACAAACAACTGCTCCAGTGAGTCTGGTAGCCTCTAATGAGTGATATTAGGCTGACTAATTATAGTAGCAGACTGTCCAAATGAGTAGAATAAGTAACAAAAACCACTGTTCAAAAGTAAACATTAATTTTTCTAAATACATTAGGAACACAAGTCAATAATTTGCATTTTGAGAGTTAAATAAGCTTACATTTAATCAAATTTATTCTTCCAGGGAAGCGATTATAAGATAATTCCAATTAATTCCTTCAGGAGATATTTAATAGTATCATTTAGAAGTACTTTCTTGATTATTTCAAAACTGGGACATTATTTTTCTACTAATTATTATTTAAGTCATTTCTTTACAAAATATGTAGGTAAAATAATTAAATTAAAAAGACTACAATATCCACAGAGGAGAGGCACAAAAGTAAGATGGAATCCTCAAATATGGAGGGAATAAAAAGCTTCAGCAAAAGAAAATTGATTTCATTAACTGTAAAGCAGCTGACTACCTTGAATCAGAGTTTTTTGTCTAATACAAAGAAAAAACTTCAGCAAGTCTTAATAGGCAGAATAAGCAAGCAAAGAAACAGAAAACAATGCTTACAGGCTTAATTTTGAGCAAGAACGTAAACAAGTTTAAGCCACTAATTATTTACTGTCCAACGTGGTAGCTAGTTACATGTGGCTAGCCATGCTGGCAATGTGGTCTGTGCAACTGAGATGTGTAGTAAGTATCAAATACACACTGGGCTCTGAAGACTTAATATGAAAAAGAGAGTCAAATATTTAAATAATTTTATATTGATTACATGCAGAGAGAGAAAGTTTTGGACTTACACAGTTATTTTCTTCTTTGTGATACTGATAATTTTATATGCTCAAATAATAAACATATAACTCAAACATTAGAATTTGGTTCAGTCATTATTATCAGATCTTACAATATTTTTTAATCTCTTCTATGAAAGAAGTCTTTCAGATATTGAACCGTACAAAACTTATTAGTCAAATTTGTAAACTTAGAATGGGTTGATAATGTAAACAATTTACTCCCAATTTTCAGTCAAAATGAGGCTTTTTTCTGTTTGTAAGTTGTCAAAGTTTTAATGGCTAACACCAGAGCAATATATAGGCACTCTGGTTCTTAATTAAATTAAATTAAGGAGTACTATTGAAAACTATTATATATATTGCACAGAATCTGTACTTAAGGGAAAAAAATTAAATACTATCTTGACAAATGTACAATTAATTCATGAATACAGTACATATTTTGGAGCATCTATCCAATGTGTGGCATTATGTTAGATTCAGACAATATTTTGAACTGCCAAATGTTTCATATGCCAGAAGAGGTCACAATAAAAATCAGAGAATTGGAATATCTTGTTCATTTTGGTTGATGGCAATGCACTTTATGACACAGATTACTAATTGTTAATACTATGTGTCAGGTACTGTTTGAAGTCTGTACATTATTCATTTATTATCAGCATAATAAGCATATGAGTTTGGTACTTTTATTATCTTCATTCTAAAGATGAGAAAATTTAGACTCAAGGAGGTTAAGTGATATAACTCACAACTGTGTAAGTGAATGAGGAAGGATCTGCACTCCGCAGTCTAACTCTAGAAACTACACATTCAACTCTTTGGAAACTGATAGAAAGAAATTTATGGCAGACAAAGTAACACCAGGAAGCAGAAAAACAGAAAAGTGTATGTGTAACCAGAGTGTTAACTGGTCTTGCAATGTAGAGCTGGTTTGTACAAATTTGGGTTGTAACAAAACCAACTCCTTGTGCTAACTTAACCAAGATTTGTTTTATTTTGTTTTGTGTTATTTTTGGTTTTGTTTTTGGGAATCTAATTGGCTGTTCAGTTTGCAACATTAACAAAAACGAGAAAGAGACTCAGAATTGAACAATATTCAGAGCAGCTCTACATGTTCCAGAGATGTTTAGTATTTGTTGCAATATTAAATAAGCTCCATTTTTCTTGCATTGTCTAATAACCTTAAAGCAATGAATATTGAAAGTATTGGACTCTGACTCCAAAGCCTTAATGAGATAAACTATAGAGGCTAAAAAAGTGTAAAAAAATTTGTGAACTTTACATGGTATTACAGTTTTGTCCTGGTAGATATTAGTTGTATAATTATAATCTTTTTTAAAAACTGTAAGAAAATACATAAGTATATTAAAAACATTCATAAATAGAAATTTCACAGAGGAACATGGAAAGAATTAATATTGAATGAGGGAGAGCTGGGGAGGACTCAGAATGTTGGATTTGAAGTGATAGTCTCAGTATAACTCATATTTGATTTCCTAGCTTTACTCAACTAGAGGACAAATTTTAGTTTCTAAATATTTTTCTCATTAAATTAAAATTAAAATTAAATTAAATTAAAACAGGACACTTTAGATAATTAACAGCTTTCAGTTCTGGGGCAGGTAAAATACACAGAATACAATTATATCTTATTGTTATAAAAGCAAGAAAGTGTTCAAAGATGGATAGAATCATAGCAAAAAGGCAAACAGCCAGCTTGAAGGGGCATCCACTGGTTAAATTGAGCCAAATTAACATAAAGTAGGAATGATAGTAAAGCATAATGTATTGAACACAATAAAATCATGACATCATTTTCATAATTAAAAAATGGCAAGAGCTTTCCATTTCCATTTTCTTTACAAAAAATATGGTGAGATGGTTAGAAAAATCATCATTTTGTATTCACAGTATATTTGATTTGACCTATCATCAATTGATGTTCAAATCCATACAAAATAAAACTTTTATATTGTTTAATGCTTTTATTGGGTATTATTTTTAAAACCCATCTTTCAAAGAACAACATTTCTTATATTTAGAAAATTTCCAATTTATTTTACCATAAAACTGCTATATGACTTGAGGGATGTATTTTTCAATGACTGTTCAGCAGTTTTTGGAGGGGTGATAAACTCTGAAAATAGCTATATTCAACCACAACTATCACCACAGAAAGATTATTACCAAATTGCCTAATAAAATGTCACAGTGCTATTCTCTTCTTACATATTTCTTTGAAAAGGAGGGAGCCTCAGGCAACTATCATTTATAAAACAGAAAACTAATATTTAGACACTTGTATAGAACAGTTATGTTCACATAATTAATGTAGTCATTAGTCAATTAATTTTGGACTCCTTTTGTGCAAAATAATCTTAGTAGATTTTAACTAGTAATTGAACATTGAGTTAGTAAAAGATTAAGAGCTACAGTTTGTTCTTTAAACTTTAAATATTTAGCCAGTAACTGAGCATTAAAATATTGAAAGGTTAGGTGCTAAAGTTTATTCTTTAAATAATTATTGTTAAAATTAAAGAAAATTTGAGGAACAATACTTTTTGTAAATCAAAATAAAAATTTTTATGCAAGTATTTTATATCATAGATGTATTTATAAACTCAAGTAACTTTTTAAAAAGAGGCTATAAGGAGTAAGGAAGGGCTGGTGATGGGGTGCTATATATCACACAGATCTTCTGTTTGACATATAATGAATATTTAGGGCTCACTGTTAGCTATATTCTTGATTTAATAGATATTAATACATATGAAAGTTTCTGTTTCTTTGCATCCTTGCCAGCAACTGGTGCTCTAATATACATGTTGTGGTATATTTCAGAGGGTGTTCTAGAATTTGAGTAGCTAGGAAAAGTCTCTTTGGTATTTTATTCCACTCTGCTAGCTTCCAATAAAATCTCAAGAAGATATCAAGGGTCAGGGGACATTCCCTGGTTGGCCACTTGTCCCACACATGCTCACACATTGCTGGGAGAGTCAAGGTGACCTCCACAGGGGAGGACACCTGGGAGCTTATGGCTGTTTTCTCCTGGACTTTGCCTCTTGTACCTTTTCACTTGCTGATTTCAATCTGTCTTCACTCATTGTATTGTGAGTATTAACAACTTTTTCTGCGGTCTCTGAGTCATTGTAAAAAATTGCTCATCTTAAGGGTGATATTGGCAACTGCATTATAAGCGTTTAAAATATTGATCATAATTATTTTATATATTCATTCCAATAATTCCATTAAGTGTGTTATATCTGAGTCTAGTTCACATGATTTTGTTGGATTTTTTTTCGGATTGTTTTTCTTGCCTTTTGCTTACTTGTAAATTTTTGTTAACAGTTGGACATGTATTGGGTTAATAGGGAATAAAGTAAGGGTCCTTTTGGTGGGAGAATTTATGCTAATTTGTTAGGTTAGATGTCTAATGTTGCAGCCACGGGTAGCAAAGACTTCATATTCCTTCTCCAATGTCCTTGTTTTTGTTTTTCTTCTTTCCCTGGAAGCTTCTCTAGGTATTGCTGTGCACATTAATGCAATCATGGGGTATAATGTGCTGGTTTTGTATACAATTTGAAATATTTTCATCAAACTGATTAACATAGCCTTCATAGCATTTTCTTAGTTATTGTATTAAGACATTTATATTCTACACCTAGTAAATTTCACATGTACCCTTGTAAGATGCACCGTAGAGTCTCTGTCACCCTTGGTAGAGTGCCGTGGCATCACAGCTCACAGCAACCCCTAGCTCTTGGGCTTAGGCGATTCTCTTGTCTCAGCCTCCCGAGTAGCTGGGACTACAGGCACCTGCCACAATTCCCGGCTATTTTTTGTTATTGTTGTTGCAGTTTGACCGGAGCTAGGTTCAAACCACCACCCTCAGTATATGGGGCTGGCACCCTACTCACTGAGCCACAGGCGATGTCCCAAATCTTACAGATTTATTTTTACCCTTGTCCCCATTCCCTTCCTTGTCTGTAGGATTTCTAATTTATATTCTTAAGGGTCTGTCCCTTGTTGACAGAATTTTTCTCCCTTAGATGAGACAGGAAGGTAGGAAGAGATGGCAGTGGATAGAAATCCCTTTCTCTCCTCTGAGATAGGGTTCGGGATTGTGATCTGGCAAAGGTCTTTCCTTTGGGATGTAGGTTATTATCTGGAGAGAGTTTTGGGGGTGTTTCACGATAATTCATCTTTCCTATTCTGCCATAGATGTAAGGGATCTTTTGTGGATTCTTGCAATGAGAACCTGGAAGTGTTTTTGAAGGGGAAGCTCCCAAAAGTGACTTTTTAAAAAAGACTGCAGATAGTCCATATTCAATCTCCATTAATTTGACCAAAATTACTGTATATTTCTTAAAGTTTATGTGTCCATAGGCTTCTGCTTTAGCTAAGCAAATTTCCAATTGTAATGACATTTGGCCCATGGCCTCAGTCTCTGATGGGTCTAAGCAAAGTAATCAATTTTTAGTTTGCCCAACATTTTTTATTGTTAGGATGGAAATGAAGGATTCCAAGATCTTTACTTGTCAGAGTTGAAACTAGAAGAGCTCTGATAAATTTTTAGAACATGTGTTGTATCTTTCTGCCATCCTTTTGTATAGGTAATGCTTCTCACTATGTATTGTTTTTCAAGGAGTGCATGTGCCTCAATATTGAAGTAGTTCATAATCTAGTCAATAAAATGTTGTCATGCTAAATAATTATGTGAAATTAAAACAGAATACATTTCACATACGATTATTAAAAGTCTAGAAATATCTTCCAGAAAGTTTATGCTTAATTATATCATCTTGAAATAGAAATACCAGAGGCATGGTATTTTTTTTTTGGCTGGGGCTGGGTTTGAACCCACCTCCTCCGGCATATGGGGCCGGCGCACTACTCCTTTGAGCCACAGGCACAGCCTAGGCATGGGATTTTGAATGCTTTGTTGTACCTACCAGGCAAGGAAAGGAATGAGACAGGGTTGCAAAGAGAGAAATGCACAGTTTGCAGATGTGAGCAGTCTAGAGGAACCATATGGGGTTTTATTACCCAGATAGGATTTTGACCAAAGCCTGTGCCATGTGGAAGAGTGCAAGATATAATTGCTTAAAGTATCAAAAGTGTTAGGAACAAAGGACCTTATAAACAAAAATTGTAAGTGTCAAGAAAAATATAATACCAAGTAGTGGGGGACGAAACCAGGCCAACTGAAAAACCGGTTTCAAAATGGCCTATTGTCTAAGTTCTTCTATGTGTGGCTCAGAGTTCCTCTGAAGCCTTTGATGGGTTCAGCAAGTGGACGTGCCTATTCAATACCCAAAATATTAGTTTATGATGTAGGACATTTTCAATTTTGTTAAACTTTGATACAGCTTTAGGTGTTCTTTTTATTTGAAACTTATTGCTACTAATTAGTAATATACTTATCCACTAGACTTAATATATAGGATTTGTTCAGATAACAGGTGTCTTTATTAAAAACTGATGTTTTGAAAATAAGTCAATCTTTTATATTATGTTTTTTCAGAGAAAGAATGGTGCTAGCAATTGATATCCCAAAATAAGTTTTGTCAAAGGGCTCATTTTCTTTTAAGCAGGCATGCTGGCAGAACTTTTTTTGTTTTACTTTCCAAGTTATTTAAAGATGTTCAAAGAAGTATTATTCAGAAGGTATTGAGAATGAAAGTGGAAAGATCTACTTATTAATATTATTTTAATAAGTTTTTTTTACCTTTCTGGAATTTTATGATCACTTATAACTTTGTTATTTTTTATATATTAAATAAAATGTTAGACTAGCAATTTTAGGAAAAATGATTGTTAGATTAATAATTATGGTCTAGCCAATTTTAGCAGTTTTTACTGTTATGTTTGTCATTGTCCATAATATCACTGATATTTCCCCCTTTTAAATACTAACTCGAATATGACATTGGTAGGGTATAACTGGTTCTAAATGGAAAATGGAGACCAGATGGGCAGATATACCATCTAAACTCTGTTTCAACTTTCTGAACCTTAGAGTTTGTATTACGGAGATAAGAGTAGTGCTTCTCTCTTAGGGCTACTCTGAGGATGAAATTGAATTATATAGATTAAATACATAAAAGCCTCGGACACATTAAGTGCTTATGTGAAGGCTTGGTATCCAAAGACTCAAGAATCTGTGGAAAATAGGAAACAACATAATTGGTTCTATATTGCCTAGAGATTTTATTTGTGGGAATAATAGAAAAGAACACCAAATAGTGTGCAAAAACTGCACAATGAGTCCAGTTTGTTATAAATAGAATACTTGGATAGTTTGTAGAGTCCTCCTTATATTTATTACAAGTTTTATTGTATTATAGTCTGAGAAGATACTTGATTTGATTTTGAGATTTTAAAGTTTGTGGAGACTTGTTTTGTGCCCTAAGATGTGGTCCATCCTGGAGAATATTCCATGTGCTGAAGAAAAGAATGTACCTTCTGCAGTTGTTGGATAGAATGTTCAGTAAATGCCTCTTAAGACCATTGGCTCTAAAGTCTAGTGCAAAATATGTTTCTTTGCTTTTTCTTTTTGTCTAGATGATCTATTTAAAGTTAAGAGTGGGACACTGAAGTTCCTTGCTATTGTTATGTTGCAGTCCATCTCTCTGTGTAGGTCTGGTAACACTTGCTTTAGAAATCTGGGTGCTCCAGCATTGGGTGCATGTATACTGTAGAGCCCCCATAGTTGACCATCTCTACATTAACCACCTCCTTAAGTTGACCTAATTTTCATAGAGAAGATGTGCACCATGTATACATATCAGTACAGTAGACCTAGTTCCTTATATTGACCACCTCTGTGTGTTGACAGTCCCTTCTTGGGTGGTCAACATACAGAGGATCTACTATTTAGAATTGTTGTATCTTCTTGCTGCATTGATCCCTTTATCATAATATAATGTCCTTCTCTGTCTTTTTTCTTTGTTTGCTGTTTTTGACTTAAAGTCTGTTTCATCCGATTTAGCTATAGCTACCACTCACTTTTGGTTTCTGTGTAAATGGAATTTCTTTTTCCATCCTTTGCCTTCAATACATATGTCTTTACCAGTAAGGTGTTTGTTGGATCATGTTTGATTTTTTCTTATCCATTCAGCCATTCTATCCTCTTCTTCTCTTTCAAGTGGGTAGTAGCACCAGCAAAAAACAAACATAGCTTCACTTTTCACTTTATATCTCTTTTAAAATAATCAAGAGCTGACACAGTGAAGGCAATAACCTCCTGGATTCAGCTGACTTTAAAACACTTGTTTCTTTTAATTTTTCTATCACTGTCACAAGCATTTGATTGCTGGTGTTCTGGCCAAAGTGAATCTTGAAGAGAAACGAGAAGCACTATTTAGTTCAACACCAGCACCTAGCTGAATGAATTCGTTAGGCATTCAGGAGAAAACTAGCCCAAGTAGCAAGTCTTTCATCTTGTTTAACTTTATCCCTTTCAAAAATCTCTAAGACATAAGCTGAAAGTGAGATATCACCATACGTCATCATGGGGTGATGGACAGAGAAAACTCTTACCCTGCAGCTTTACAAATGGCTTGGTGGTCTTTCATTTTTGTAGTTTCTTCTTAGTATGATCCTATAGGCTCATAATCCTCTAAGCTGCTTTGACTGTGTAGTAGTTTTCTTTATGCTAACTGCCACCTTGAATCTACCATGGAACTGCTGATTAATCTTTTTTGGCCACACTCTTCTCATATTTTGCTTCTTTGCATCTCTTCTTTTTTCTCAACAATAAGAAGCTCCCTATTCTTTCTCAAAATTTCAGATATTTATCATGGAATGATGATACAACATAGTCTCCCCCAGGGCTTATAGCCAAACACCATGGATCATAAAGCCCCATCATGTGCATCTTTTTAGTAGCTTCCCTGAGGCCAATTCATAAGGCAGCAACTTCCTTGTCTTTGTTCCTATGATCACCTGTATATCACCAGATACAAAGAATGAGCAAAGTGCATATTTACATGTCATTGTGAGAATACACTCAAGCATATACCTGTTCCATATGTTAAAAAGTAAGCTGCTGCTGAAAGTACAATAATACTGTGTGAGCTAAGTAACATGAGGAAGATAGCCCTTTACTCTTTTTTTTTTTTTTTTATTAAATCATAGCTGTATACATTAATCCAATCATAGGGTACAATGTGCTGGTTTTACATATAATTTAGGGAAATATTTTCATTGAACTGGTTAACATAGCCTTCATGGAATTTTCTTAGTTACTGTGTTCATTTATATTCTGCATTTAGTAAGTTTCACCTGTACCCTTCTAAGATGCTTGAAATCAATGAATCCTTGAAAGGATTTGACTTTGGCCAAAGTGTAGATATTCGTCACCTGTGGGATTTTATCTTGCCAAGCCATTTCAACACCGATTTCAATGTCTTTCACCTCCCCTTCACAAGAATTTGATTTTACTTTCTTTCTAGCTTTCTTCATCTTCTTATTTAATTATTCTAAATTTTCTCTTTGGAAAGGATACAAAATAATTCCAGCACAGTATCAATGCCATGGCAAGCAAGAATCCTGGCTATTTTGCTGATTGCAAAGTTCATAACTCTGTCTCTTCTACATGAAAAGCCATTATCCTCAGTAGCTTCATCATTTTCAAGGATATCATTCTCTACAGAGTGTCCTGTATAACAGGAGAAAACCCATTAATTTGGTAGGGGAGGCTGGTTCTTCCAAGTTTTCAAATCTGTTCGGAAAAGACAGGTCCCAAACCCTCAATTTATTGTCTAGGACCCTAATCATGAGTCACTTTTCTTCTAACACTAGAACCAACTCGTACTTCTTGGTTAAGTGATCAACCATGATTTTGAAGCTGTGCTCGTTATCACGGTCCTACCATTCCACCATGGTATCTTTCTTTACTGCTAACTAACTCTCTTCTTGCATAAATAATACTTACGTGATATATTTTTTTGAGACAGAGTCTCACTCTGTTGTACTGAGTAGAGCACTCTGGTGTCATAGCTCACAGCAACCTCAACCTTTTGGGCTCAAGTGATCCTCTCTCCTTAGACTCCCCACTAGCTGGGACTACAGGGACCCACCACAACTCCCAACTAATTTTTCTGTTTTTAATAGAGACAGGGTCTCACTGTTGCACAGGCTGGTCTTGAACTCCTGAGCTCAAGTGGTCCACCTGCCTTGACCTCTCCAGAATTCTAGAATTACAGACATGAACTGCCACACCAGGCAGGAACCAAGTATTGATCAACGTTGCATTTTCAGTGATTAGAACATATTAGAACACTAATAATTAATTATTGAAAGAAAATATTTATGTAGTATTTTGTCAGTATTTAAAGTTACTTAAAAAATTTGTATTTTCAAGTTATCAAACTTCCTTTGTTGTTTGGCGTCCTGGACTGGATGAAGTTATCAAACTTTCTTAATAATATTACATCATTAAAACAAATTTGTATTTGGTTTTAAACTGAAAAAGCCTGAACCTCAATTTCTGGGTGAAACTGAAATTTTAGCATTATAATTTTCATTTGGAAAAAAATAACAGGTTTCAAAAACCTCAGGATGATAATAATGGAAATCAAGTTGTAGACTTCACAAGGTTGGGGCCAATTAAAAAATGTATATATACATATATTCTGTACTTCTTTATTTATATAAAATGTTCTATTAAGTGTTGAGTAGATTCAAAATAGAGCTTATAAAATACATATAAGGAAAAAGAATCACAATACAATAAACAACTATGTACAGAACCATTCAGTTAAGAAATGAACATTATCATTGGCTGGTGCCTCTCATCAATTCCTTCCATAGCCCTCCCTTTTCAGATTAATCATTTTCTTAATTTTTTTATTTATCAGTATCCTTTTTTATAATTTCATGTTTGTATCTTTAAATAATGTAGTGATTACTGTTGCATGGTTTTGAAATTTATATTGATGAATTTATATTGCATATGTCTGAAACTTGTATATTTCTGCTCGACATTAAATACCTAAAATTCACTTATGTTGCTGCACATAATTTAATTTATTCATTTTGTCTGCTCTATTGTATTGCATTACTCATTACTATAATATACCATAATTTATTTCTCCATTATATTGTTGACAAATTTGTAAGCCTGAATCCTGTACTTTAGTATTAACAATCTTTGCTTTTCTGTCTCTTAGTGAATTTGTTCAAGAGTATGTTAAGGTACATACATAAGAATGAAATTACTGTTTCACTAGGTATGAATATCACCAGATAATTACAAATTGCATTTTTAAAAGGGATGAATGAACTTAAATTTCCATAGAAGTGTACTAATAATAATTTCAGTTTCCCCAAACGTTTCCCAACAGTTTATATTCTTGGACATTTCAAAGTGTGCCAAACTTATGGTTGTGAAATGATGTACTAACATAGCTTATTAAAGGTATTTATATGCCATCGTATATTTACTGGACTTTTGGATTTTCTTCCTATTTTATCTATTTTATTTAAATTGCTTGCTCCCATTTTTCCATTTTTTGTTTATTGTTTATATTTATTTACATGTGTTCTTTATATTATCTTAAATCTAATCTTTAGTACAAATAAACTCTCCTATCTTCAGTTTTCACTTATAACTGTTGAAAAAAAGTCTTATATTTAATGTGTAGAACAGCTTCATATGGTTTTCCTGGATCTTCTTTATAAAGTTATTTCTTACAATGAGGTCTTGATTTCGTCTTATGAACTTAGATCTTTAATATATCAAGAGTTAATTTTTCGTGTACTGTGTATGGCAAGAAATCCAACTATGGATATTACTGTACAGGCTAAGGTTTCTGACATTAAGTTGAACTGGTGATGATAGTAGTCTTGACTTGTTTCCTATCTCAGGGTAAATGCTTTCTACTTCCATATCAAGTGAGATGCTTGCTGTAATTTAAAAAAAAATTGTATTTAAAATGTTCCCTTGTATTTCTATTGACTAAGTATTATGATGATGAGTAAACGTAGGTTTTTATTAAAAGTTGTTTGTATTTCTATAACTATTGACTTGATCATGAAATTTTTCTCTTTAGTCTCACAATGTTCTAAATTACATATATGTTCATGTATATGTATATATTAATATGTATATCATATATATATGTGTGTGTGTATACTATATTACATTTTATTTTAAAAACTTAAGTCCAGACTATAGTAATTGTGAGAATGTCAGACCTCCAAAATTTAAGAGAACATTCTTTTTATCTTCTAGCTTCCACAAAGGTGCCACTCTGCTGATAATACTCCCTGAGATAGTGAGACTCCTATAAGGTCTTACCAGACACTCCTATCAATCTTGGAAGAGATTGGTAGAATAAGTTTTATTCCCCTTTGAACATGCCTGACTCTTTTGAGAGGTATGTAGCTATCTGCTAAGTCCTTCCCAGGTATCTGCACATCATAGAAGTATAGGTCACTCTATAAGTATTTGTGTCCCTTTAAAATGCATCTTTCCTAAAAATTTGAGTGCTTTTGAGACACATTTCTCACATATTCATGGAGAAATTCAGTAGATGGAAATGAACTGAAATTCAATCTCATATTCCTGTGATCTTGACCATAGCAAGTAGAATTAGGCTATAACCTACCTAAGTTCTGTCTCCAAAATAAAAAACATAACATGTAAGCTCATAATCAGAATAAGGATGTGAGCCACCTGCCCATGGTAAAGATAGCTAAAGGGCTGAACAGAGATGCAGAAACTAAGTTGGAAACATACATTAAAAAAATTATACTGGGCCTTCTTTATCTCCTGGCTATGGCTAAACAAAGAGTAATTGTAAAGGTCATTAAGCCACTCATACCCAGTTAGTGATTATGTTTCCTGATTCAAACTAGTAGAAGAGATTTGAGAAAAACATAACATTCATCAATTTTGTATTTCGCAAAAATAGTCATTTATTACTAGTAAATACTGGTACATTCTTTCCTTCATTCAAAATTCAAGCATTTATTTACCACCAGCTATGTCTAACCACTATGTTATGTAATAAAAATATAGTAGTACAGAATATTTCTGATCTTGGATTTCATGATGCTTATGATTTAACAGGAAAAATAACCACTGAATAAATTAATATAATGGCAATGAAAATCATGAAAACAAGATGTGTGAGATGCTATTAAAGTGTATGCCAGGGTAGCATAACTATTTTATATATCCATAAATGTGGAAAATTTGAGAATACCTATCTGGGCCCATTTATGAAACCTTTCCAATTTTCTCAATGTCATGCCAGAGTTGTACAAGACTCATTATTGCTATAGATACACATAATTATTTTCCCTCTGATTATATTTATTTTCATTTTAGATTTAGAATGTTTCTGATTTAGAATGGTCTCCTCTTTATAATTCCTCTGATAGTTTGGATTATTTTTTAGCAAATCATTCCCCATTCCTCACACTATTAACAGACACATCCCTTTCCCTCCGGTCAGTATTGGGTTTGGTCCTGTGAATGGAATGGAATGTGCACAGATAGGACAAAAGAAGATGCTTAAGTGACTCCTCATTCATATGAAAAGAATGTGTCCAGATAGTTCCTAGCCCACTGAGGATGAAAACCTGAAGCTAAGACCTACAGCCAAGATCTCGTTATCACCAGCTTAGAGCAGACCTACCAGCTGAATTCAGTTCTGACATCTGAACCATAGTTGATTCACAGTCCTGTGAGGGTGGGAATTAATATTTGTCTTATAAACCACCACGGTTTGTCACACCACCTTATCGTAGGAGTGCTGACGTATAAAAGTCCCATTCTTTTCCACTTCCTGCCTTCCACTGCACATTTATACATTATAAAATCTTACTTATCTTTCAAAGCCCAGTTCAAGGTGAATATATTCTATAAAGTCATATGTTACTGAGTAGTTTTCACTATCTGCAAGTCCTGGAATTCATTTATGCTTGTGGTATATCCTTCCAAATTCAACAATTTTGTCTGACAAATTTGCTAATTTGCTTTTCAACATCGTCTCTATTATTCCTACGTCATAATGCTATATACTTGTGACCAATTATATTTGACAAAGATGGCTGCACTAAAATTTTCCATTCTGGATTGTCCTTGACAGCGTGACCTTGACACTCTTCTGATGCCTCTTGAACTTGGGAAGGCTGTGACAAGAATATAACCAATAGAATGCATTGGGACTAAGGCTACATGACTACAGAGGCTATGTCAGAAAAGGCAATGGACTTGTTCACTGGAACATTTGCTTTTAGAGTCCTGAAATGCCATTTAACAAGTTTGACTGTGTTGATGCAGCCATGCTGTCAGGAAGTTGAGGCCTCATGAAGAGTTTGTGTGGAAAACTCAGCCAGGCAGGTGAGTCTCACCATATGGCCCCTGTCCATTGCCACACCGCTGAGTAAGTAAATCTTCAGTTGATTCCAGGCCAGGTTGTCAAGTCAATGTCAGTTATTTAGTTTTCTCAGCAGTAACAACATGTCTGCTGGATCTTGTCAAAATCCCAGAGCCACAGAATCTATGAGAATAAAAACTGTTTTAAAACACTGAATTTTGAGTATTTTGTTATATAGCAATAATAATTTGAGCAATTTTATATTATTTAATTTTCTTTGGAGAGAAAAGTATATGTAGTGTAATTCCATTCTCCTCTGTAATGTTCTAGAATAAGTTAGGGAGAAAAATTTCTCCTCCATCTCATAAGCCCTTCTCCCAATTAATGCCCCTTAGTGCAAACCTTTCTAGTTCAGGGGTTTCATTGATTCACAAACATTTCCCAAACAGAGTCTTCAAATATGACTACTCTGTGGTATTCCTCTTTAGTAGGAATAAAATAATTACAATTTAGCTATCTTAATTTGTCTTCTACTCTCTGTTTAAAAGTTTCTAATTAAACTATGATTAATTTCTATGATTCTAGTCAGGTGCTAGAAAGAGAAGTTTCTTAATTTTTTTCCCCGCTTACTATTTTTGGTATTAATTGTGTGTCTCCTTCACTGGAATGTAGCTTCAACAATGGCAGGGTATCGCCCCCAATCAAAGACTGTGCTTCGATTTTATTTGTCACTCACTATCTTTGGTTTTCAACTTTCTTGAGGGAAAAACAATGAATGTAAGAGATGAGTTGGCCTGAATAGTCCATTAGTCAAATACTACTTACTAATTCTAGTGTCACCATTATTTCCAAAGTAAACAGAGATGATCTACTCACTTCCATTTGCAGAACTAACAAAATGCTAGTTAAATAATTGATCAACAACTAACAATGTCATATTATTTGAAAATATCAATAATCAGAACAAAGGCAGTAGAATCTCTCATTTATTGAGAACTTACTATGCATCAGCGTTTTCTTACAAACCACTTTGCATGTGCTCTATCTCTAACAGCTCCATTACACCTTTGAAGTAAACATTAGACAATATTGTAGAGAGCATATTTCTATTGTGAGCATGAGAAAACTTAGAAGCAATAATTTGTTCAGGTCACACAGCTGGTGAGCAGCAGCACCAGAATAAGGGCAGGCTCTCTGACCGTAACTATCTCCCTACCTACACTTTGCTGAAGTGAATAGTAGATTGTTTGGTAAGTGTTGGTTTTTTATTCAAAAATTATTTCCATCTTCAAGCACATTCATGGTGAGCACAGTATGACTTTATTGTGGGATTAAATATAGAAATAAGGGAATATGTTCATTTAGCAAGTGCGTTCATTATTGAAAGTTCAGATTTAACATTTTCAATAAAAGAGTTTATGCTGAAAATGTTATGGAGTTCGTTGAGGTTGTGTAAAATATTTTATGTTTCCTGGACTAAATATAAAACCAACTTGTTTAGGGTAAATTAAAGTTTTTGATCCTTTGTTGAGTATATCTCGTGGCACATGAACCGATGTTTTACTTGATGGAATTAATACCTTTGATTGATCTGGCAAAAAGATTTAAAGTCAACATAATATTTATTCATAGCATATGGAATTGAGGTAGTTTAGTCACTGGATACATAGTGAAGTGAATTATCTGAAGACAGAAGATAACTATACCAAACACATAGTTATTCTCTAAAATAATATAGTTGGCTTTGGTAAAGTTTATGATATATTAAGCTGAGTTGCCAAAGAAAACACATTGGAAGATTGAATGTGATGATTTCTTTTTCAACTGTAGATATATTTGCACACTGTAATACGCTGAGCACTGATTAAAAAGTTGCTTTAAATCATATAGTGATTTTCTTTGTCTCACAAGTAATTTAAAATTGTCCCTCGGAGTTAAAGAATAGTGTGTTAAAGAACTTGAGAGACTTTAGAATGTTTTTCTTTGCTACATGGAAATGTTTACAAGTTTTATCTGCCTTTTTGGATAATTTATATTTCTAAAAAGGTTATTTATTGATGCATAATATGTTTTTGGGGAGAATTTGAGAAATGATTATTCCATACACAATGAATGGGAACTGTTATTAATGGAATGTTTTGATTAAAAAAGTAACATCAATTCAAGGACTTCATAGACATTTCAATAAGTAAAACTTTGGAATTTTATATAAAAATGTTCAAATGCAAAATTTCACATAATATTGATATATATCTTCATAACTAAAACCAGATTATAAATTATATTATTTTTGATAGTGTGATACATTGGCTTAAATTTATTGTAATTTGAAAGCTCCACCAATGTAAAAGCTTCTTAAAATTTATAAATAAGATATCCTTAATTTAAACGCGAGTGATAGAATAAATAAAGATATGGAATGTTAATAATTATAAAGTTTTAGCAAAAACATTTACCTAAATAATCAATTTTAAATTGGCTCCTCTGCTTCCATATTTTCTAGAAGTGTTAGTGAGGCTATTATTAGGACTTTGAGTTCAAAGTAGGAGGTGATATACAGAAATGATTACATTCCTTGATATGCAGGTGAAAATTGTCTTACTTTTTATTTTTTTTGTAAAGACAAAGTCTCACTTTCTCGCCCTCGGTAGAGTGCCATGGCATTACACAGCTCACAGTAACCTCCAACGGGGCTTAGGCGATTCTCTTGCCTCAGCCTCCCAAGTAGCTGGGACTACAGGCACCCGCCACAACGCCTGGCTATTTTTCTGTTTTGCAGTTCGGCCAAGGCCAGGTTTGAACCCACCACCTTCAGTATATGGGGCTGGCGCCCTACTTGATGAGCCACAGGCACTGCCCTGTCTTACTTTTAAAATGGAAAATTTTATTCCTTTCTTTCTAGAAATATTAAAACAGACAAGTGTCTTGGTAACTACAGCCTTTTTTTTCTTTTAACAAAATCTGAACACTTTAAAATTAACTAACACATCCCTAATCTGTATTGCTTTTAAGATTATTTTGTTTTAAAATGACACATTTTGGAATTAATAAAACTGTATTTCTATTACAGGTTAGTTTATCCAAGCATGTAAAGAATAAACCAAAGTGTAGCTCCCTTAATCTAGGAGTCAGGTTTTTGTTTTTGTTTTTTTCTAAAGTCAAAGACTTTTAATTTTTTATTGACATATAATAGTTGTGTGTATTTGGGGGTTTATATTTTGATACCTGTATACATGTAATGTATAATGTTCAAACCAGAATAATTGGGGTATCCATAACCTCAAACATTTATCTTTTCTTCACAATAGGAACGCTACAATTCTCTTTAGCTGTTTTGAAAATAATTATTGTTAACTATAATTTCCCTACTATACTGTTGAATACTAGAATTTCTTCTTTCTATCTTACTGTACTTTTGTACCTCTTAACCAAGTTCTCTTCATCCCACTCCCTCCTTTTCCTAGCCTCTGGTAAACCATGATTATACTCTCTAACTCCATGAGATGACTTTTTAGTTTCTAGCGTAAAGTGAAAACATGCAATATTTTTGTTCCGTGCTTGACTTATTTCACTTAACATTATGACCTCAAGTTCCATTTATGTTGCTGAAAATTATGGCATTTCATTCTTTTCTATGGCTGAATAATATTGCATTGTGTGTATATCCTACATTTTATATATCCATTTATCCCTTGACAGGCATTTAGGTAGATTCCATATCTTGGTTATTATGATACAGAGCTACAACAAACATAGAAGTGCCAATATCTCTTTGATATGTTGATTTCCTGTCTTTTAGATATATCCCTAGCAGCGGGAGTCAGCTTTTAATGACAAAGCCCATTGCCAGCATGGATGTGCAGGTAACCATTAAAGGCATTGTAAATATAAATCCCAACCTGCTTCTAATCACCTGAAAGTCCCTTTTTTGTTGAATCACAAGCATATAATAGGGCATTGGCACATATTCAGTGAATATGATCTTTATGACTTAGGATAGAAATTGCCTTCTCAAGTGGTCATGATGATCACGGTCTTACTAGATAGTTGGTTTTCTATTTCACTGGGAAATTTTCTTTATCATAATCCATCCAGATGACTGTTCAGAAAGATCGTTCAAATCTGGAACTCAAGATGCACTGTAGCTATCCACTGGAAATAAACCTGCTTGTTTCCGTAATTTAGTAATAGTTGTAGAAGGCCAATATAGTCCAGAGAAAAAGGAAACTAACAATTATATTGACAGGAGACCATTAAGTGCCCTAGATATGTTTCGTTAATTATTTTACTCATTTTTGTGAAAATCTTTTTGTCTTATCAATTTAAAAAGTCTATTCATTTCTAGTTTTAAACTTGTACCTTAACACAGATATAATATTGATATTGGTGCCAAGTCTTACAGTATAATTTGAAATCAGGTAATACATGCCTCCAGATTTTTTCTTTTTGCTGAGGATCGCTTTGGATATTCAGGCTCTTGTTTTTGGTTCCTCATGAAAATGAAGAACTTTTTCTAGAAATATGAAATTTGACATCGTAAAATTGACATTGAAGTTCTGGGAATCACATTGAATCTGTAACCCATTTAGGGCAGCATGAGCATTTTAACAATGTTATTTTTTGCCATCCATGAGCACAGGATGTTTTTCCACTTTGTTGGGTCACTTGTGATTTATTTCATCAGTCTTTGGTAATTTTCCTGTAGAGATCTTTTATCTCCTTGACTAAGTATATTCTTAAGTATTCTAAGTATTTTGTTGTCTTTGTAGCTACTCTAAATAATATTGAGTTCTTAATATGACTCTCAGCTGGACTATTATTAGTGCTGCTTATTTGTGAACATTAATTTTGTAACCTGAAACTTTACTGAATTTATTTATCAATTCTAGGAGTCTTTTGGTGGAGTTTCTAGGGTTTGGTAGATATAAGGTTATATCATCAAGAAGCAGCAATAGTTTGACCTCCTCTTTCCTGATTCCAATGCCTTTTATTTCCTTTGCTTACCCAATTGCTCTGACTAGAACTTCGAGTACTATGCTAAGTGGTGACAGTGGACATTCTTGCCTCGTTCCAGTTCTTAGGGGGATTCTTTTATCTTTTCTTCATTCAGTATGTCAGCCATGAGTTTGTCATACATGGTTTTTATAATTTTGAGGTGTGTTCCTTCTATACCCAGTTTGTTGAGGGTTTCTTTAATTAGTCTTCTCCAGTCTCTGTCAAATCAAATGAAACTTTATTTTCATAATTCTCTCTAAACTATCTTTTTTGTTCACTTGTATTATTCTTGTGTGTCTCTGTTCTCTACCTTGTTCTCATCACGCATGACATATCTTTGAAAATAGTGTATTATAAAATGATGCATAAAAAACAACTCAATTACTTTTTTATATATACTCCTAGAACAGGAGAGAATAATTATTTTCTGGTGTTGACCAATACATGTAAACCATGAACATAAAGAACTAGAAATCATAAGTGATAGGTGGTGAAAGAAAAGGACTTCAGAGCAGGGAAAGGATTCTGAATTATAGACTGACTACTTGGGAAAGGATTCTGAATTATAGACTGACTACTTGTCTTTGGCCTGCTAGTATAATCCAATATTGGTCTATAGATAATAAGTAAGGATAATCATAACTTAGTTTTTGCATTTAATAATGAGTTAAAGAATTTAAAATTTTAATGAAGCTTCAGTTAATGCTTCATTAGGGACCGCTAAATAAGAAACTTTATAATTATCTCCAAATACTGGCATAATTTCTCCCTTTGTATAGATGTTGCATATAATTTAAACAATTACAATGTTCTGACAGTGATAGTTACTTAAATTGTAGATATTTTTGGCTGTCAAGGGACATATTACATTTTTTTTTAAATACATGTATTTTATTATTCTTCATTACATTATTTCCCCCCCCCCACCCGTCCGTGATAAGACAGAATTGATTTACAGAAAAGAATACAGAAAACACCAAAGCTCCTGGTAGTGGGAGAGATTTCAAGTAG
>CAUYRH010053572.1:0-56759 GCA_963574655.1 Perodicticus potto | reverse complement strand
TCTGAAACATGTATATAGATAATATATTTAGTAAAAAAAATTGCATCCAGTTGGAAACTCATCTCTCCAAAATCCCAATGGCTTATTATAATTGTTGTGCCCAGATCATGTAATCCCCAAAGATCACCAGGGAGACAAACTCGATGCAAAAGCAAAAGAGCCTTTATTCAAGCTTGAGCCTGGGCCCTCAGTTTACCCATCACAGCAGGAGTGTGCTGAGGAACCCGACCCCTGGGTTACTGGGGGGTTTATTGTGATTACTAGTGGGGTAGGGGATTTCCAGGCTGTGGTGAGTATAATTGGCTACTTTAGATACTTTTTATGCCTATTAGTTGGGCTTGTATCAGACAGCTGTTTTTCGGCTCGGGTTGCTATCTTGCGGGTGGGGTGAGCACTCAGCTTGGCCTTGATAGACTGAAAGTGTGCGGTTGGTTACAAAATGGAGTTACTCTTGCTCTTTCAATAATAAGATGCATTTGTGAAAAAGAAAAATATAAATGTATAGTATCATTGTGTGTTACATTATTAGATTTTAATAAAGTCTGAAGATGGGAATGTTTCGTGCCATAAGGTGGGAGTGGTGACTGGATGAAATAACTGAGCATCAGGAGATATTTTCCACATGTTATTAGAAAACTTTACTGGGCTTTTATGAGGCCTAAATTATTTTTAAATGCATTTATGAAATTTATTGGTATATAGCCAGGCATTGTGGCCAGTGCCTGTAGTCCCAACTACTCGGGAGGCAGAGTCAAGGGAATTGCCTAAGCCCAGGAGTTGGAGGTTTCTGTGAGCTGTGTGATGCTACGGCACTCTACTGAGGGTGATAAAGTGAGACTCTGTCTTTATCAAAAAATAAATAAATAAATAAATTTATTGGTATAGAGTACCAATATAAGTTTCTATTTAGAAAGAGGTGAAAAAAGCTGAAATGGATATTTTGCTTTGTATTGTGTTTGATTCTTTTTGTACTGCTGTATAATATTTTGTTTATTAGCATAAAGATGGCCACTAGTATCCTATTTATGCTTTTTATTTACTATCCCACATGTTGATTTTTTTTGTAATGAATTTTTAATACATGTGATGAGATATAACTGATATTGGAAAATCTGCATATATTTATAGTATTAATTTCATACATCAACACATGCACATACTCATTAAACCATCAAAAACTGAGATAATGAACATGTTCATCACCTACAAGTTACCTCACTACCCTTGCCTCCGCCTTTGCCTATTTGCTTTCTATTACTCTCAATTAGATTAAGTTATCTAGAATTTTATGAAATCTGAAAGGTATAACACATGCCTCCCTTTTTTATAGGATATTTTTCACTGAGATTCATTTATATTGTTAAATGTGTCAATAGCTATGTTATTTTTCTTTCTGAGTAGTGATATTCAACGGGAAGGCTATATCACAGTTTGTTCACCCATTCATCTGTTGGGTTGTTTATGGTTTTTAATTATTGTAAATAAAGGTGCTTAAACATTTGTGGATAAGATTTTGCATGAACATATACTTTCATTGTTCTTGGTAAAATCACATTGTTCTTGGTAAAATCACTTGGTGTATTAAATTTTATACATTTTCCTATTTTTCTTCTGATTTCTTATTTAAGAAATAAGTTATTTTCCTATTTTTCTTCTGATTTCTTATTTAAGAAATAAGTTACTTGGGTTACTTAGAATGTATATTTTAGTTTACAAATATTGGTAGATTTTCCCAGTTATCTTTCTGCTATTGATTTCTATTTTAATTCTACTATTTTTAGAGAATACTATGTGTTTTTCTGGCCAGGCACAGTGGCTTCCACCTGTAATCCTAGCACTTTGGGTGGCCAAGGAAGGAAGATTGCTTGGGGTCAGGAGTTCAAGACCGACTTAAGCAAGAATGAGACATCCATGTTTACAAAAAATAAAAATAGCATGGTATGGTGGTGCACACCTGTAGTCCCAGTTACTTGGGAGGCAAAAGCAGAAAGATGGCTGGAGGCCAGGAATGTGGAATTGTGATGATGATGACATCACCGTATTCTAGCCCAGGCAACAAACTAAGACCCTGACTCAAAAATAAAAAAAGAAAAGATGAAACTATGTGTTTCTATATATTCATATATTTAAGTACACACAAGTATTTGAATGGGTGTAAAATTTTGGGAACCTGTTTTATATCCTGTAGTATAAACTATCTTGGTAAACATTGCCTATATATTAGAAAAAAAAAAAAAAAGGTATTCTTACACAGTTCTTACATAATTTAATCAAAGCAAATGTAGACTCTATTATGTATTTTAATCCCCCAAAGTAATTAACATTTCTGCCCCCATGGGATGCAGATATAAACCTTAAAATGCCTTAAAATTAAAAGGAACTTATCTCTTTCTTGCTATTTTGCTTAAGGGTAACAACTCATGGGAAAAATACAGAATGTCACATCTTTTAACTTATAGAATTACTTAAATATACACACACATACATTAAAGAAATGAAAAGGAAAATGGATTTATATACTTAAATATTTCCCCTAAATGTCATTTTCTAGATGAGATTTCAGTGCATATAAAGTTCATAGGGTATAGAGCCCTTAGGAATTTTACACTCCCATTGTAAAACAGAATAGATGTTTTCTCTTCTAAACCACTTAAAAAGACTACTAGAATCAAAAGCCTGTACAAACACAATCATACATTTAATTATATTTTTTAATACAGCATGTAGCAAAGTTTTTTCAAGTTTTCCAGTAACGAGTTCAAGATGTCTTAACCACTTGTCACTTTATTCCTTGCAAATTCCAGATCATCTATAGGACGAGAGACAAACACTCTCAAAGTATGTTTTCTTTCAAGAGGCCTCAGAGCTTAGACTTTCTCCACCCCTTCTGAACCCAACCATGGAATGATTCACCATGGGTGGGGAGTGTGGGATATCAACCTTCTTAAACCCACCAGTATAGTCTTGGCAACTACTTGACTCTATTGAGAGAATGAGACATAACACAAGGAAGCCATCACTTCGTATTTTGATACTACACAAAATCTTGTCTTCCAGAAAAATCTTACACAGATTTTAAAAAAACCTAGAAGGAAATAAAATATAAACGTACATATAGATACAGATATAGACATAAAGAAAGATGTCTTATGAAGATACAGATGTATATTTGGAGTTTATCAGAAAAATATCAGCAGTAAACTTAATGGAAATCAGAAGTATACTGTAATTCCACCAGATAAGACTCATTTGTAATTTAATATTTCCCCCACCCCTCCCTCCTTCTTTTTCTGCTGTAATTGAATATTTTTAATCATATCTTGAGTCTTGTCAAACCAATTTATTATACATAAGGGGAAAGGTCATTCTCCCAAATATATTGGAAAACTATGTATTTGTGTATGTACAAAACTATATATTTTTATGTATACAAAACTATAACTGCACTAACCCACCCTTATTCTTTGACTTAACTTAAAATAACATCAATAACTGATCCAGCTGCAGCTAGTGATGGTAAACCACTCAAAACTATGATACTAACAAAATTTTTTATTAATTAAGTTCACATTTAAAAAGTCAATTGAAACAATACTGATTGTAGCCAAGCATATTTCATGTAATTAAACTAAGGCCATTATGAAGTTTCATTATTTAATTTTATATTGTTTATGTACTTCTCCAAAATTTGGTATATGGTATTTATAAAATGGAAAAAAAGTAAGATTAACATTGAGTATTTGCTATGATTTTTAAGTGGCTGACTTTCCCCTAAGGAATGTACTTACCTTTTAAGACTGATGTAAATGTAGAAAGTGAGAGGCTGAATAAGAACGGAGCTAAGCTTACTGAGTGTGCCTTTTTACATATCTTTCAACAAAATGTGAAGTACATATTAATTTTCATCCCCATTATAACAAAGTAGATATTTAACCATAATGGTTCAAAACCTGCAACACACTTGTTATTTTAACCTTGAAACTCTACTCTTCCATAGCACACAAGGACCATAATTAGAGAATAACAATATTTGATTTTCCCTTCTAAGAAAGTACATGCAACAGAGATTCTAAATTATGAAAAACAAAATTTTATAACCATAAAGATCTTAGTGATATCGAATATAAATATCTCCGCCTAACAAATAAAGAAACTGAAGCTCAGAAAAGTTAAGTGACTTGCTCAACTTTTCCCAAGCTTTTAGTGACAGAAGTGGCTTTAAAACACAAGCCTCTCGAGTTACATGTTTCATCGAGTGGTTTACCTTACATTACCTTTCATACCAACCTCTCCACTAACTTCTTCATTAGGAGGGAAAAAAAAGACATTCTTAGGCTTTTAGAATAATCTCCCTTTGTTGAGCTGATTCACTTTTGGCCACATTTCTCTAAAACAACAGCGTGTTCATACTTTTCAGAGTTCTGATGGTCTGGCTTCCAAAGAGTGTTAGAAATATAGGCAAATGAGACTTACAAAACTGGCTGTTGTTAATGACCATTTCCAAGAGAGCTTCAAGCCATTAAAAGTCACCTATTATGTTTTACTGGGCACATGGCCAGGTAGTTCCAAAACTTGGGTAGTTTCCAAACCCCAGGTTCCAGTAGATACTTCAGGAAATTTTCCTCTTTTCTTTTTTCATTCCAACTCTCCAGTCCACAGCTAAACTTGCTACACTCACCGATAGTGAAGAACCATTAATAAAGTATTAATTTCAAGGTTGACCTTTTATTCACGTATTACAAATAATAATTTACTAACCTGAGTTTCATAAAAGCAAAAAGACTTATGTAAACACAAAGAAATATGCTTTGTATCTGTACGAATAATATATGTGTGTCTGTGTATGTGTGTGTGTGTGTGTATGGTGGGAACCATGAAACAGCAAAGCAAATAAAACTTAAGCTTTGGGGTGCCCATTTGAGCAGGTCTCATCCAAGGTCCTGGTGAGGCCTGGCAGTGTGCTCACATGGTTGTACAGTAGGCTCACATAGCCATATGACTTTAGAAAATTCATAAAAGTAATTATTTTTACTGTGATTAGCTAAGAGTGCCATGTCTTTTCACTCCTAATTAATCTTCATCACACTTCACCTTGTGTAGAGGTGTTGTCAAAGTGATTGCTGGAATTTGGGAATCCATCAAGAGAAAGTTGAATAGGGGGTACATTTAGTTTAGTTTACTGTGCTTCCCAGTTACTGTTTCATATAGTCCAATCATTGCCTTTAAGGAATACATGTTATTCCCATGATTCCCTCTTAAGCAAGGGAGACATAAGATGCTCACAGTTAGTTAATTTGCCTAAGGTCCATGGCCCACAAGTGACAGAGCTGACTTCTGAATCCATCTATATCGACTGCATGTATCTAGGACCTACGCTGTGTTCCTATTTTGTGATTTATAGGAGAACTTACTAAAACTGATCATGTAGAAAGACTAAAGAGAAAGAGAGAAAAGAAAGTCAAATCACCAATGTCAGAAACAAAAAAAGGAATGCACTACAGGCATTAAAAAGGCAATAAGAAAATAATCTTTATGACTCAATAAAAACAATGCTTTGAAAACACAAGTTACCATGAGAAACAAGAGAAGAAATGATTAAACTGCTTTCCATCCAGGGTGGCCATTTCAAATTGCACATGAACTTCATGGCCACCTTGTATAGTATATAAATTGATTCTATTGTTAAAAGCTTTTCCACAAACACATTATTCTTAGTAAAGCATCACAAGAATGGAGAAGCACTAATCCCATGTACTCTATTTTGATATGAAGACAATTAATGACAATGACACGGTGGGGGTGAGGGAAGGGGAAAGCAGAGAGAGAAAGAATGAGGGAGGGGTGGGGAAAGGAAAAGCAGAGAGAGGGAAGGAGTGAGGGGGTGGGGTCTTGGTGTGTGCCACACCTTTTGGGGGCAAAACACGATTGTAAGAGGAACTTTACCCAACAAATGCAATCAGTGTAACATGGTTTCTTGTACCCTCAATGAATCCCCAACAATAAAAAAAAAAAAAAAAAAAACTTTTCCACAAAGAGCACTACTAACTTTCCTTGTTCTCCAGATTGCAGTCAGCTGATCATGATACTCCATAGCATTATAATCATGTGACTTAATGCCTGTAGTTAATCTCCATAGATACAGATATACATATAGATAGAAATGATATAGATATAGACATAGATACAGAGACAGATCCATTACAATGGTCTTGTTTCTCTGGAGAACTTAAATAATACAACAACAGGAAATTAGGCAAAAGAGTGACATCATCTGATTCCCATTAGAGAAAACCCCTCAAGCTGAGACACAGAGCGAGATGAAAGGTCAGATGAACGTTTACAAAATGGGTGTGAGTTAGACCTTTAGGGAACCAACAATGCGGTAGCAGAAGACAGCGTCTTGGACTAACATGAGGCTGATGGCATAAATGGAGAGAAGTATACAAATTGGAGATAAATTTAGAGGGTGAAATAGATAGGAGTGGTGATTAATTAGATATGGGGTGATAGAGAGAGGGTTGTGTCAGATATAACGTCTGGTGTTTACCCTACATAACAGAGATAGGGAGGCCAGGCGGAAAGGAGTCCAGGTTTGGGAGTGACTTCAATGTTGGACTTACGGTTTGAGAATGGCTTTTAGATCTCTAAACAGACAAGTCTAGCACAAAATTGGATTATGTTGGCTCGACATAAATGTTTCAAAATCTTCGGAATAGGTGAAGTTATAAATTCCTGAGCACAGATAAGATAGTGGGGAGAAGTATTGGGGTGAGAGATAAGAAGGTCTAGTTTCAGTCTTGATTAGCTTTGGGATATTTTATATTATTTAGAGATCTGACTGTAAGTGCCATTCACATTAAAACAAAAATGAAAAGAATTGTCTAGAGGAGAGAGATGGATTTAGTAAAAGAAAACAGAAAACTGGAGCAGGACAACCTGTGTTGCTGTATTGCTCAAAGCTCTTATTTCATCATTGTTTTCTTTATAATTAATCCTACATAACATTGTCAATGTGATCACTTTTAAATATATCTAACAAATTGTCACCAACCCTGCAGCTATTTATTTTCTCTTACTTTATGCATATAAGTTTTTTTTGTTTTGTTTGCAGTTTTTGGCTGGGGCTGGGTTTGAACTGGCCACCTCCGGCATATGGGGCCGGCACCCTACTCCATTGAGCCACAGGTGCCGCCCTATGCATATAAGTTTTAGTAAAATGTTAAATTTCACTAAAATAATCATTTTTAGATAAAAACAATATAAGGCTAGTCAAATAAATATTTGCATCATTAATTTGTCACCTTTTAGCTACTATTCTGTAAATTTTAGAAATACTTTTCTCAGGAAAGAGACATTAACAGAAACTTTTCTCCCAAGGACAGAAGAATGACCAATACACAATATGAAAAAGAAATGTCCATTTCCCCCAATTATCAGAGAGATATAAATCAAAACCACTTTGAGATAGCACCTAATCTCACAAGATAGCCCACATCACAAGATCCCAAAGAGACAGATGCTGGCGTGGATTCAGGAGAAAGAAACACTCATGCCCTGTTGGTAGAACTGCAAACTAGTACAGCCTCTGTGTTAAGAGGTACAGAGAGGCTTCAAAGAACTAAAACGAGACCAACCATATGACCCTGCAATCCCATTGCTAGGACATTTACACTCAAATATTTATGGCATCTCAGTTCACAATCACAAAGATGCGGAAACAACCCAAGAGCCCTACAACACATGAATGGATTAAAAATCGGTGACACACACACACACATGCCATGGAACAGTATTCAGTCATTAAAAATATATATATTTTGCATCTTTTTGTAACAACCTGGATGGACATGGAGAACATTGTCCTAAGCAACAAGTCACAGGCATAGAATAACAACCATTCAATTCAGTACTAAATTGAAACTAGTAGATGAACAACTACAGGCTCACATGAGAAAAAACTCAGTTGGGTTCAAGTGTGTGGGGGGTGAGTGGGCTTCATGCACAGGGGATAATGAATAGCTATGTATGGCACGCTTCCTGGGGGAAGGACACAGCTACAACTTAGACTTTAACCTCACAAATGCAAACTATGGAACATAATTATATGTACCCTCATATTAATCTGAAATTTTAAAAAGAAATGGTTAACAGAGAAGATAACACAGTATCTTCTCTTTATTTTTAAGGTTTGGTGTCAAAGCTTATGCATAGACATCAAATAAAAATTTTGTTATGAAAGAAACACTTACTGAAGCTATCTTTCATTTCTCTCCAGCTATGGTTATATTTGATGGGGATTGAGGGTCCCGGGTTTCCAAACTCAGTTGACCTGGTTCAATTATTTGGCTGAGCTAGAAAGTTCAATGGAGGCAAGGCAGTAATATAAAACAAGAGTGAGTGGAGAGTGACAGGAAAACTGGAGTGGCACAGTTTGTGGCACAGTGGCACAGGCAGTGTGGATAAAAAACAAACGTCACAGGCTCGGCGCCTGTGGCTCAACGGGCTAAGTCGCCAGCCACGTACACCTGAGCTGGCGGGTTCGAATCCAGCTTGGCCCCCCCAAACAACGACAGCTGCAACCAAAAAAAAAAAGGGTCGGGCGTTGTGGTGGGCGCCTGTAGTCCCAACTACTTGGGAGGCAGAGGCAAGAGACTCACTAGAGCCCAGGAATTGGAGGTTGCTGTGAGCTGTGATGCCACCACACTATCCAGGGTGACAGCTTGAGGCTCTGCCTCAAAAAAAAAAAAAGTCACCTATGCAAGTTTCAGGGCAACAGAGAGAGGTTTTATTTAGGAAGAACAAAGAGAAAGTTTTGGGCACTTCCAAAAAGACTTGGAAGTGGGTCCTTCTTATAGAGGAGAAAAGGTAAGAGGGACAGAGAGGAAAAGGCCTTCAGGGGTATAAATACCTCTCTTCATTTGAAATTGGCTACAAGTCCTTCATTGGCCTCTCTGTGCCTCCAGGCAGTATTACCACTTATTTATTTATTTAATTATTATTTTTAAAGACAATTTATCACCCACTGTAATGTGTAGTGGCATCACAGCTCACAACAACATCCAGCTCTTGGGCTTAGGCGATTCTCTTGCCTCAGCCTCCCGAGTATCTGAGACTACAGGTGCCCCCCACAACACCTGGCTATTTTTTTGTTGCAGTTTGGCCGAGGCCAGGTTTGAACCAACCACCCTCCATACATGGGGCCAGTGCTGCCCTGCAGTATTACCCTTTTGTATTGGTCATTGATGGTCCCTTTCTGTCATTGGTTACCTAGATCACTTCATATCAACATTATTATAGGCCTTCTAGACTTTCCAGTTCAGCAGGCAGGTTTTCCTCCCACTCTCCTGGAAGCCCCGTCTTTTTTGAGTGCCTTCTCAATATTAAAACAGAACAAATGTCTGCACAGGTGAAATACCAGACACTACAAAGAGAAAAGGTAATCATTGTGGTAGGGAAAAGTGATGACACAGCAATATAATTCTAAAGAAGATCAGTGTGGAATGTTGAAAAGTGCTGTTGACTCAACAGTGCATGATGTTTTTGTCTTTAACACATTATCTATTGAAAATCTCTCTAATTTCAAGCCCACATTGCCTGGGTTGACTAATTTACTTTTGTCTAGACTTAACCCTAGTTCTTTCCTGATGTATATAAAAAAGAACTCACATGAAATAGATTCAGAATTTATTCTCTCCATAAAAGGACAAAAAATAGGGAGGAACAAAGGCAATTATATCCTTTTCTTTTTCTCCTTGTTCACACATTAAAGAAAAGTTTTGGTTTTTGTTCAGATACGCTGTAGAGAATGTTCAGAGACACTCTGAGTCCGTAACTGGGGAAGTGCTGGGGAAGCATGTTTTTGCAACTCAGTCTACTCTCCCTGGATGTGAATGAAACATTAAAATCTTGGCCACTTTAAGAAAATTTTGGTGCATAACTTGTAATAGTAAAGGACAAAATTGATAATTATTACAATTACCCACATTCAACATATTAATCCATTTAAAGTGGACCTAATTTGCCAATGTTAACATATCTGATTGTGGCTCCTTTTATGCACTGTTACAGTTTTGAGAGATGTTCTAATGACTACAAAAGTCACAGAGCAAAGATTAAAGAGGCAAATTCAAGATAAAACTGTTATTGTTGCCCTTAATATTATTTGGTTAATTGTCATTATCATTTTAATTCTATTATGCTAAATATCACAGGCCCTTACAACACATTTCTCTATACTGTGTAGATTGAAAGAAAAGTACCTAACATAATCAGATCTGATGGGAAAACTCAATCTAAGGAGTCTGTGTATTTCTAATTCTATACAATTCCAAGGCACTTCAGATATACAAAAGAGTTTAATGGGATAATTGACCTTTTTTACTTTAAGGCAATAAGAATAATTGCAAGAGTGTCTGGTAGAAAAAAAAAGAAAGAAAGAAAAAGGCAAAGAGACAAAGAAAAGAATCTCACCTGAGAGATTACTTTACAGATAACTTCAAAGAGCTATTTGGTAAAACCTTAGCAGACAGGCATGGTGCCTAATGGACTCAAAATAACATTCAATGATGCTTAACAAGGTATTTTAAATGCATTTCTCTCCTATCCGAAATGCATCACAGTGATCAAAATGATAAGAGGAGTTCTAATTTTACACTCACAAGTAAACTCATATTAGTAAGAGAAAAATCTCAAATTGGTAAAGAGAAAACCATTAACCAACCTGAAATAAGGAAACATCTTCATGTGTTTTAGTTTCCATACAATATAGAAGACGACCTAGGACACTGAAAAGATCCTTGAGCATATAATCAGGTTACATGGGCTCAGGCTTTGGGCAAATAACTCTTAACATTTTTAATACCATATATTGAAAAATTTTGGTGCTGAGAATTTTATACGTTCATTTAATCTTCACAATAGCAGCATGATATAAGCTATATTATCCCCAATTCTCATTACATATGTGTATTTAGTTAGTCACCTCTAGTTGAAAAAACTGAGACTCAGAAAGTTTACAAATTGTAAATTTTCACAGCTACAAAGAAGAAGAATTAGAATTAATCCGACTGGCTGAAAATTTTGCTCTTAATATATACTGTATCATGAACATGTAATAAGGCATCGATGTAAATGACTAAATCAAAATCAGGGTATATGTGTAAAATATTTAATACACTTAAAACTATTTTGGTGAAGTGGGAGGGAGGAAATTGGAATGGGTAAGTTCACGCCTTCATATCTGAGTAGGAAGGGATAATTGAAAAGATGGGGTAGACAAGTAAAATATTAATGATAATCAAAAAAAAGTTGATTTCAGTTGTTTTGCAGAACCATTACAAATGAATGTGTTAGTCCTTGCTTTTCTCCAGACTGAACAGTGATTTATCAGACCCTTGACAGGCCACCTCATCACACCCAACTCCCAGGAATTCATCAGAACAGCTGAGAGGTTATCATTTGCAGCTGCAAAATGACATTTGAAAACACTAAATTCTAATGAAATTTGAACTTAATACAGTACTATGAATATGTCTGTGGCACAATTACCAGAATAATATTCAAAATTGTTTTCATTTTTGAAACAAATTTGTCAAATTTTAAGCATCTTATGAATATGGCCTTGACTTGAAGAGTTATAGAATTTCTTAAATATTTTTTTTCTGGTCCGTATTTAGAAGATTTCTCCTGACCCTTCACATATGCACCACAAGTGTGATCTCACCGGCATTTCCAGCTTTAGACGTTAGCTTTTTCAGCCTCCACCCCACAGTTTAATAAATGCTTCTTCACTTTCTGCGACACGTTAGAAAGGTGGTTCCCAGGTGCCCCTAAGAACCCTCAATCACTCTCTGTGTGTCTGGTAAGTTCTGTGACTGGCATTCATTCAACATTTATCGTGCAATTATGGATCGGGCACTGAGCCGATAAAAAGCTTCATGGCTGCTTTGTACCTAAATAATGGATGAGTATTATAATTTTCAATAAAACTGAAGAAGCCGGCCAAAAGCAAAAATTACATTTCTTGTTAGACTACCAAGTTGTTACCTATTTTACAGTTATCACATTTGAGACAATGGTAACTATAAAAAGAACAGATAGTTAATTAGGTCGTGGGTGAACAAATGACCCCAGGGGGAAAGATGATGTAATGGTAAGAAACATGAAGGCCAGGACCAAATTGCTAAAGCCCACCGACACCTACTACAACACTGTACAGACGGAATAATCTTTAAGATATTCTTTCTTAAAAGCAAATCACCCCAAATTTAGTGTCGTTTTAAGAATAGCCATTGTATGGCCCTCACAGTTTCTGTGGGCACTAGAGGGATAGCTGGTGTCTGCCTCCTGACCACGGGGACCTCGCTGGAGACTCCTCTAGGATGTCTGGAGGTGACTCAGTGGCAAAGGGCTGGAACCGTCTGAACCTTTTCTCACTCACATGTGCAGTGGATAATGCCGACTTTCAGCCAGGATCTCAGCCCGGAACCTACTCTCTGTGGAGCTGCTTGGGCTTCCCTTCAGCACGGCTGTTGGTGCTAAGAGCAATTGTCCCAAAGAAAACTAGGTGGAAGGTTTTAAGGATCTAGCCTTGGAAATCCCATAGTATTTCTTCTACTGTAGTCACAAGCCTGCCTGATTTCAAGGAAAGGTCGCATAAACCTCTGTCTCTCAACAGGAGCTATGTCAAAGTCATGTTATAAAGAACAGCACGTTGGAGATGTTGCAACCATCTTTGGGACAGAAAATCTGCCCCAAGTGTGGAATAAACAATCAATGAGTGACTAAACAATGTTACAGAAAGTGCTTTTCTCAAATATTTTGAGTTCTCCTTTGATACACAAAGTAACACCTACACACTCCTTTGATGTTAAGGAGGCTGGATTAATTGCTTTTCCTCAATGAAATGTTGATGGAAGCAACTTACTTAACTTACTGCAGGAAACATTTATAGTTGATCCTCATTATTCACAAATTCTGTGTTTGCAAATTAACCTAATGCTAAAATACATTTGTAACCCCCCAATCAAGACTCACAGCACTTTCTGGTCACTCACAGACGTGCATGCACAGAATGGAGTTGCCTGATGCACACATTCCCAGCTGAGATGATGATCAGCCTTCTGGTTTTAGCTCGCAGACTGTAAACAATGTTCTTTGCACAGTCTGTCGTGTTTTCTCCTATTTGTGCTTTTTGTTTGCTGTTAAAATAGCAGGTGCAGGGTTGAAGGGCAAGAAGGCTGTGTGATGTGCCTTATGAAGAAGATACACGTGTTAGATAAGCCTCACCTGGGCATGAGTTACATATAATACTGTTGGTCATGAGCTTGTCAATGTTAATGAGACAACAAGACATATTAAGTAAGATATCTTTTTTAAAAAACTTTTTTTGATTTTTTTTTTTCTGAGACAGAGTCTTGTTTTGTCACTTGGACTAGAGTGCCATGTCTCTGCCTAGCTCACAGCAACCTCCCGCGCCCAAGCAATCCTCCTGCCTCAGCCTCCTCTAGCTTGGACTACAGGTGTTGCGTCACAACACTCAGCTAATTTTTCTGTTTTTAGTAGAGACAGAGTTTCTTCTTGCTTATGCTAATCTCCAACGCCTGAGCTCCAGCAACCTTCCTGCCTCAGTCTCCCAGAGTGCAAGGATTGCAGGTGTGAGTCACCAAGCTCAGTGGATAAGATCTCTTCATACAGAAACACCCATAAACCAAGGTGATAGATTCATTGGTTGCTGAAAATACTGAGACCATAAGGACCTAACTCTATATTTTCCCTAAGAACAGTGGTTTGGTATTTGGTAATTCAGTGATTATGAATTTTAAGACACGTAACTACCATGAATGATGAGAATTGGCTGAAATTATTGCTGTGGACTCCCAGTCTATCTTCCCTCACTGGGGTGATCGTGGAGGCACCTGGTGATATAAAGGTGCCACACTGTACCATCTCATGGAAAGGGGCTGCCCTGAAGCCCCAGTCAGATCCAGTGAGGACTTTACATGAACAAGAAATCAGCCATGTAAGTTATAGATGGTGCTATCTGAGGTTATTTCCACACAACTTAATCTTTCCTGACCAAAAACAGCACTAAATCTCTATTTCTAAAATATTGCTTGTTAATTAACTGCAAATAAATACCATAAAATACATCTAAAAGACAAAAAATAGAAGAAGAAGAAACATTTGGCTAACTCCTCCTCTGTTAGCTTCACTGATTTCTAAATGTGAAAAATATGACTTATTTCAAAACTGGCTGGAAAGCTTAAATAAAGTATCTTCTTCATAGCATCGTGTAAACAATTAAATATGAGCTAGTAAAAGAACAAATTAATCAGTAAGAGCACTAACTTGATTATTTTGAAATACGGGTATAAAACTCGAGCCTTTCAAACTTTATTAATCTTGTTCTAACTGAAATCCTGTTGGATTTGAAATAAATCCTTTCCTTTCTGTGATTTTATATGATCAGTTACTACTTTGTTAATAGAGCTAAGTCAGCCTAATCACCTATTGTCTTTATTAACTGCATATTCCAAACTCTAAAAAATGAATGTCTCCAAATTTAGCCACAGATTTTCATTGCAGTTTTTTTTTTTTTTGGCCAGGGCTGGGTTTGAACCCACCACCTCTGATATATGGGGCCGGCACCCTACTCCTTGAGCTACAGGGGCCATCCCCAAGCCACAGATTTTCTACAAATTAAGTTCTCTCCTCCAGAAACTGTAGACATTGATAACTATAAACATATTCTGCAGATTAAGAGAACAGATTTTTTTTTTTCTTAGAGACAGAGTCTCACTTTGTCACCCTTGGTAGAGTGCTGTGGTGTCACAGCTCACAGCAACCTCCAGCTCTTGGGCTTAGGTGATTCTCTTGCCTCAGCCTCCCAAGTAGCTGGGACCACAGGCATCCACCACAACGCCCGGCTATTTTTGTGTTGCATTTTGGCTGCGGCCGGGTTTGAATCTGCTACCCTCGGTATATGGGGCCGGCGCCCTTTCCCTAACAAAACAAAACCCTGCAATAAAGCTATATTCTCAACTTTGCAAAGTCACCTAAGCAATGGATCACATCTGTTACAGAGTTAAAATGAACAGGCTATTTTAAAAAATAGGTCAAATTCATTATTTAGCCTTCACTAATTCACACTTAGCTCTGGAGAATAAAAGATATGTTATAACCACTAGAAGATGTCAAGTGTCCTCAGGCCACTGTACAGTTGTTAGTGCAGGGAAAGACAAAGGAAAGAAAAGACATCAACTGCTTTAAAAGCAGCAGGCCCACACAATGGGCTATTTCTGAGCAATAAATGGGAATTAAGTACTGGTGGGTGCTACAATGTGGATGAACCTTGAAATCATTACACAAGTGCAGGAAGCCAGTCACAAAAGATCACACATTTTATGATTCTATTTGTGTAAAATGTCTAGAATAGGCCAATCTGTAGAGATAGAAAGTACTTAGTGGCTGCCAGGGGTTAGGGTGGAGGAGACGGAGAGCAACTCCTAAGCTATGTGGTGTTTCTGCTTGGTCTAATGAAATGTTCTAGAATTACCCACCCAAAGGATACACTGCATACTGCGTGGGTATCGGATGCACCTACAAATCAGACTTTCACTTTTCAAATGCAAACTGTGGAATCTAACGGTGTGTACTCCCACATGAATCCGAAATTTTAAAAAAGAGAAATGTTCTAGAATTAGACAGTGGTGATGTTTGTCATCACAGTGAATATACTAAAAAGCAACGAATTACACACTTTAAAATAGTGACTTTTATGTTATGCCAATTATATTTCAAAAAAAGTTTTAAAGCACTAGGCACACTGGTTCAGTCTGTTTTCTGTGGCTTACAACAAAATATCTAAAACTGAGTAATTTATCAAGAAAAGGAATTTATTTCTTATGGTTATGGAGGCTGAGAAGTCCAAGGTCAAGGGGCCACCTTTGAATAAAGGCCCTGCCTAGAGGTGGAGAGAGGGCTGAGCCTGCTAGCTCAGTTCTTTCTTCTTCTTTTTATAGTCACCAGTCTTACTCTCATGACCATGCACCCATTCTTCCTTTAACCCACGAAGAACTGATTAACCCATAATCCATTAACCCATTCTTCCTTTAATCCGCGAAGAACTGATTCATTCATGAAGGCAGGGCCCTCTTGACCTTTTAAAGACCCCACCTCTTAATACTGCCACTTAAGGATTAAGTTTCAATATCAGTTTTGTGTTATTGTTGTTTTCTGAGACAGAGTGTCACTATGTCGCCCTTTGTAGAGTGCAGTGGCATCCACGGCTCACAGCAACCTCAAACTCTTGAGCTTAAACGATTCTCTTGCCTCAGCTTCCCAAGTAGCTGGGACCACAGGCACCCGCCACAACCCCTGGCTATTTTTTGTTTGCAGTTGTTATTGTTGGTTGGCAGGCCCCGGCTGGATTCAAACCCGTCAGCTCCGGGTGTATATGGCTGGCTCCCTAGCCGCTGAACTACAGTCAGTATCAGTTTTGGAGGGGACAAACATTCAAACCTTAGAACACCCCCACTAGGATGAGTATAATAAAAAAAGCCAGGTAATAACAAGTCTTGCTGAGGACGTGGAGAAATTGAATGCTTAGCCCCCTGCTGGTGAGAATGTAAAACTGAAAAAACAACCTGGCATTTCCTCAGTAAGTTGCAGAGTTGCCAGTTGCCCCCAGCACTTCCTCTCTTCATTATGTACCCAAGAAAAGTGAAAACATCCATCCACACAGAAACACATACACAAATGTTATGGAATTTGAGACAGTCTCACTTTGTCACCCTTGGTAGACATAGCTCACAGCAGTCTCACAATCGTGGGCTCAAGTGATCCTTTTGCCTCAGTCACCCGAGTAGTTCCTGCCACAGAGCCTGGCTAGTTTGGGGGTGGGGGCGTGTCTCACTCTTGCTCAGGCTGGTCGAGAACTCCTGAGCTCATGCAATCTATCCACCTCGGCATCCCAGAGGGCTAGGATTGCAGGTGTGAGTCACTGCACTCGGCCTATAGAAGCATTATTTTCAATAGCCAAAAGTTTGCAACAATCCAAGTGTCCCTCAGCTGCTGAATGGATAAATAAAATGATTAGCTAATGCTCTATTAATCAGCCATAAAAAGGAATGAAATATTGATAATGCGACAACATAGATTAGCCTTGAAAACCTTTTGTTAAGTGAAGAAACCAATCACAAAGGACCACACCGCTGTTATGAGTCTCTCTTTAGGAACATGTCCCGAACAGGCAACCCAAGGAGACAGCAAATGAGATGGAGGGGAAGCGGGGAGGCCTGCGTAGAACTGGGGAGTGGTGGCTAGAGTACAGGGTGTCTCTAAGGAGAAGAGTGATGAAAACGTTCTAAAATCAACTCTATATACTAAAAACCATTGACTAGAACACTTTAAGTGGGTGAATCGCATGGTGTCTGAATCAATAAATCTCTTGGACAAAATAAAGAATGCATCAAACTAAGATTTTTAAGAAGCACTAGGGTCTGGCCTCAGAGGCACCCGCCGCCCACCCCCCCACCTGTTAGGGCAGGTGGGATGACTCACAGGGTTTGGGGTCATTTCGGGGGTGGGGATAACTCAAGAAACTCAGACAGTCCCCAGCGCCGCTGGTGGTTCTTGTCCGTAATCCTAGCATTCTGGGAGGCCTCGTTTAAGCTTGGGAGTTGGAGAAGAGCCTGAGCAAAAGTGAAACCCGTCTCTACTAAAAACAAAAATTAGCCAGGGGTTGCGGCAGGCACCTGAGTCACACCTACTCAAGAAGCTGAGGCAGGAGGATGGCTTGAGCCCACGAGTTTGAGGTTGCTTTGAGCTAGGCTGACGCCACGGCACTCTAGCCTGGGCCACAGGGTGAGACACTGTCTCTAAAGAAAAAAAGAAAAAAACCCGGGACAGTTCAAGATTCTCTGTGGCCCCAACTGAAAGCTGTTGGGGGCTTAGGCCACGTTCCGGGTGTGAGTAGGACCCCTTGCGCTGGTTGGGCACACAGGAGCGGCGGGGGAGGCCGCGGTGGGAGTCAACAGGCGCGCCCATCCCCCAGGCCCGGGCGACACCCCGGGAGGGCGACACTGCCCGCGCCGCTGCGTCGGGAAAGTGGCTCCTGTGGGCGGGGCCGCGGGACCAGGCGCCCGAACTGGTTGCACTGGACCTGCGCGGGGCCCCACGCAGGGGGGTGCAAACTGCGCCCCTTTCGCCTCTAAACAAGGGCAAGGGCGCAGGGATCCCCTAAAGAAAGCCGGCCAAGGAGGACACTGCAGTCAGGTCTCAGGGTTCCGTCCCCTGTCCCCTCCGGAGCTGCCGGCCGGGGACGGGGGTAGGTGGCGGGTCTGGGCTCTGTCTCGATCACAGCGCCTCCTCGCGGTCCCGAGCCAGGCGTGTCCCGCGGGCCGTGGGCTCCCGCCCTGCGCCAGGAGGGACCCGCGTCTGCGGGGCGGGGACTTGGGGACCTCTGCCGGCCCGTTTGCCCCGAGCGCGGACCCTTCGCGGCGCAGCTGGCCAGGCTCCGCAGCGTCGGTGCCGCCCATGGCCGAGGTGCTCCAGCCAGACCCCGGGGCGGCCGAGGGCGCGGCGGCCCAAGCGGTGGAGACGCCGGGCTGGAAAACCCCGGAGGACGCGGGCCAGGTAGGCGCCGAGCACCTGCGCTGGGGCCCTGCCCTGCAGGCCGGGGGCGCGGGACCGCCTTCGGGCTGATTTACTGTGAGATCGGCGGTTCCCATAGAGTTAAGGAAAATGTACAGTTTCTTAAATTGTCCCGGCCTCCATCCCCCACTTGCGCAGATAGGAAAATTCTGTCTTTAGCCCTACCCCTGAAGTGCGGGCAAGAACCAATGCTTGTTTTTGTTGTGTCTTAATGTGACTTGAGTCTCGTCTTGAGTTAGGGGGGCTAAGGACTCCGCAGCCCCTGATCCCAGAAAAAGAGGCCCAGGGGCGGGGGTGGGGGTGAGGTGGGGTGGGTCGTGGAGCAGCCCCTAGACTGGCCTGCCGACATGGGGCACCGGTATTGTTGTATTTCTGGTCTTGCCCTCTTAGAATTGCTGCTTCTTCATTTCTGTGTTCCATTTTAGCCTGGAAGTTATGAGATCCGACGTTATGGACCAGCCAAGTGGGTCAGCACTTCCGTTGAGTCTCTGGACTGGGATTCAGCCATCCAGACTGGCTTTGCAAAACTGAACGACTACATCCAAGGCAAAAATGAGAAAGGTAAAGGCGGTTTTCCTTGTGAATACTTATATTGTGATTGTACCCCCAGGCTTATTACTGCATTTTAGCTTGTTAAATATTCTTTGTAATAGAAAAATAACCACATCGTCAAATACTTACTATTTTCAGACAAAGACTCTCTGTGGGACCCTTACCATTGGCTGGAAGAGGGTGACCCTGGGTGGTACTCTTCCATCTCTGGTTTTGCTGATGAACTGGGACTCAGTGTAACTAGGGATAAGTCCTTTTCCATGGTTAATGATGCAGACTATTAATAATTTGGCAACAGGGAGGGTCAGAGACATCAGGAGGCAGGAAGGTGCCAAGATTAGGGGTCTCATGTCATAACTTCTGGTTCTGACTTTGCCACTATTTATATTTTAGCAGGTCTCTTAGCCTGTGGAACCTCATTTTCTGAATTGTAAAGAGAAAAGAATTGACTGGACCATGTACTGTCTAATTTCTCCTGCTGCCTCTAAAAATGTAGCGTTTATTAATAAAAAAAATTAATAGTACAGAAGGTGTTTAAAGTGAGCAGTGGGTAATTGAGTCATTTTAGCCATATTTTTAAAGATGAAAATTAAAGGTAAATATTTATGTCAGTAGTGCAAAGTAAATCTGGAGACTCAGATCAAAAAAGAATAGGTTAATTTTTAAATGCAGTGCTAAGCACACTAAATTTGCTTTCATTTTTATGGCACAGAGATGAAAATAAAGGTGACAGCTCCGGTGACAAGCTACGTGGAACCAGGTTCAGGTCCTTTTAGCGAGCCTACCATTACGGTTTCCCTGTATATCCCCTCCGAGCAGCAATTTGATCCGCCCAGGCCTTCAGAGTCAGATGTCTTCATTGAAGACAGAGCTGAAATGACCGTGTTTGTACGGTAAGTGGTAGATAATTTATAGCCCTGCCGACGGCTGGTTTTATTTGTGTGCACTCACAGTTTAGCTGCCGTGTAATTTCCAGGCTTTTCACCCTTGATAAATCACATCTAATCCATGTACATGTTGTGGTGTTTTTCTACTGGCTTAGTTTTATGTGTTACTAAAGTCTGTCACAAGGTACAATCAATCTATTTAACGAGAAATCTATGGCATACCTTTTGCTATAAGATACAATACAAATTAGATCTCCCCCCCAAAAAACCCATAAGACTGCCTTCACCTGCAATATAATTAGACCTGAAGATGACAATACCTTAAAACACAGTACATGATACATATCTTAGTTTGTTCAGGCAGCCATAATAAAATACCATAGATGGCATAACTTATGAAAGACAGAAATTTCTCAGTTCTGGAGCCTGGGAGGTTCAACGTCTGGCAGTTTCAGACTGGTAAGGGCCCATTTCCTGGTTCACAGATGGCACCTTCCTGCTCCATCGGCCTATGTTTGGAGAGGCAAGGCAGCTCCCTAGGGCCTTTTAAAAGGGCACTGATCCCATTCATGAGAGCTCTCCTGTCATGACTTAATCACTTCTGAAGGCCCTGACTCCTAATACCACATTGGATTAAGTTTTCATCATATGAATTTTGGGTGGTCACAAACATTTGAGTCCACTGCAGTCCACCCCTGCACCCACAAAATTCATGTTATTTTCACATGCAAAATATATTCATTTCATCCCAATAGCCCCCAAAGTCTTTTTCAGCATCATCTCAAAAATATTAAGTTCAGAGTCTCATCTGAATATCATCTGAATCAAATCTAGGTGAGATTCAAGGTGCAGTTCATCCCGAGGCAGATTCTTCTCCAACTGTGAACCTGTGAAATCAAATGTTTTGTGGGCTTCCAAAATACAACAGTGAGGGCTCGATGTCCAGAGCACAGTGGTTAGGGGGCTGGCCACATACACCAGGGCTGCTAAACAACAATGACAACAACAAAAAAGTATCAGGGCATTGTGGCGGATGCCTCTAGTACCGGCTACTTGGGAGGCTGAGGCAAGAGAACAGCTTAAGCCCAAGAGTTTGAGGTTGCTGTGAGCTGTGACGCCGCGACACTCTACCAAGGGCAACATAGTGAAATGCTATCACAAAAAAAAAAAAAAAAAAACAACAGTGGGACAGACATGAAATAGGCATCCACTTTGATAGGGAGAATTAGGGAAAAAGAAATGAATAACAGGTCCCAAGTAAATCCCAAATCTTAAGACTTAAAATTAATTTTCTTTGACTAAGGGCTCTATATTACAGGGCCACTGGGGTGGGGTAGTGCTTTTCTGGACAGGGGTTGGGCCCCTAAGGCTTCTAATATCCCTACCCATGGCTTTGGGTGGCTCCACCCCCACTGCAGCTCAGCCAGGCTGAAAGTGCACACCCCTGGCCCTGCCAATCTCGTGTGTCCTCTTCCTACAGCTCCAGTAGGCATTGCCCTACTGGGGACTCTCTGTAGTGGCCCTGCCCTTGCTGAGGCTCTTTGCCTGGGTCACACACCCAAGGCTCTAGGCAGCTCTATCCTTTAAAATCTAAGTGGAGGTAGCCACACCCCCATGGTCTGTGTATTCTGCAAGCTGGCTGTGTCCTCCAGAAGAGCAGCTGTTACATCCTGTGTCCCATCTTGGTCTACTGGAGCTGAATCTAGTGTGGTCGAGGAGTGCTGTAGTGGCATGCAGGGTGCAGAGCTGGGAGGCAGTGCTAGACAGTGAGCTCTACGGTCTCAGAGTGCCCAAGGTCCCTCCTTTGAAATTATTCTGCCCTCTGAGGTGCTGGCACTCATGGGCCAGTGATGTGAAGTGCCTTTGGAGTCATTTTCCATTGTCTTGGAGAACAGGCCGTGGCATCTGTTTAGGTGGCAGTTCCGTACCACTCTACTTATCTTGGTCTCCCTGGAACAGCTTTCTCATTTCTTTCAGTATGGATAAGCTAAGAATGTCTGCATTTTTAAATTCTGCTTCCCATTTGTTTAAAAATTTAATCTTTGAAGTTTCTCTTCTCAAATTTTACTATAAACATTCAAGAGAAGTCAAGCCGCACTTTCAACTCTTTGTTTATAAATTTCTTCAGCCAGATAATCCCGTTTCATCACTCAGGTGCTCTGCTTTGCACTAGGACACAAGCACAGTTCAGTTGAGTTCTTTGCCCAGTCCCCTTTACTCGAGTTTCCAGTCACACATTCTTCATTTCTGTTGGAAACGTCATCAGAATGGCCTTTACCTCAAATGCCACAATTTGGGATGACTCCTGCTGTCTCCTTGGAACTGCCCTGTGTGTTTGTCACATGATTGCAGTCCTCTCCCATGTGACCCCTGTTCTGTTCTGACCAGGTTGTTTCCTTAATACTTGTTCATCCTTTAACTTTCAGAAAGTCCCCCTCTTGTCCTTTTCTTATTTCTGTGGGCTCCTCCTGGCTCCCACCCCGGAAGTCTCTGCCGTTGCTCATTGTTGACCCTTGTTCCATCGCCGCCTGGCTCTGGCCGAATGTCCACATTGCTTCAATGAGTCTGAGACTGTGACTCTCAAATCTAGGCAATGTCCCCAGATCTGCTTTCCCTCCTTATCGGGCATCTCCATTTAGAGGTGACTCAAACTCAGCTGCTCTCAAAATGAGCCTTCTTGTAGTTCCCAAACCTCAGATACTACAGTACCTGTCTCAGTAAAGGGCCTCCGCAGCCAGTTGTCTGCCCAGCAAGACGCTTTCCATTCATCACCACACACTCTTCCTTGGTGGCTGGTCCCTGAGGGCCCCACCTCAGGGTGATTCATAATCCGATCCCTGCTTGCCATTATTAATTCTGCAGGTCCTCATCTTGGAAAGACCACGCCTATGTCGTCTTTGTATACCCCAGTTTCTTTGTACACCTCGATTTCTCTAGTTAGCCAGTTAGCCAGTGCATGCCTGACACTCTCAGTAGATACTGGGGTGTTTATTGATCGCCATGGAATTTTTTCTTGACAATTTCACATCAGTAACCTGAGGACTGTTTCACTCCCTCCACCAGCTTTTCCCTCTCCTCTTCCACATTGGAACTGTGAGCTTTCATACAACAAAAAGTCCAGCCTGTTGCTCCATTGGAAAATCTCTGTCAGTTTCCTCTTGCTTCCTGGAGGAAGCTCAGACGGTTCACATGGTGCAGGGTACCCCCTGTGATGTGGCCCCACCCTGCCTCAGTAGCCTCTCTCCCCGACGTGGGCCCCACTGACCTTCCCACCCTTCATAGAATGTGCCACATTCTTCCACATCTTTTTACCGTTGATCAGGCAAGGTGCTCCACTTTTCCTTGCTAAAATCTCTTCATCTGTAAGTTGCATGTTATTATAGTGCTTACCTATCTCAAGGTTGCCATGAAGATCAAAGGAGTTAATTCTTGTGATACACCTAGAGCATGCACCACATACACTAGTAACTCGACTGCTCCTTCGTCTCCTCTTCCTGAAGAGCCACTTTCGTCCTACAGGACATCCCTCTTCTATGATGCCTGCCTCAGTTTCTCTAGTTAGCCAGTTACTGTGTCCTTGGTGCCTTTCCTTCTGTGACTGTTCTTCTGAGGTAGAGTGACTGACTTAGTGGCTATCACTTCCTCAAGACTGTGACAGCGTGTTACTCTGTACATATATTCCAGCCTCTTGCAAGACAGGCGTGTGGGGGGAGCAATGGGCGGCAAGTGTTTGTTTACATCCTGAATAAAGCAGTAGGTAGTTCATTGTAGAACAACATGTATTCAGAGAACAAAAGATGACTCCTAATTAGAGGGTTTAAGGGAAGAATGGCATCTGAAAACAAATTCCCTTTAGCACACTCATTATTGGCTCTCAATAGGAAAATAAATTATAAATTTAGGAGCGAAAATGTTTCTTAACACTTGGTTCAGAACACGTGGCCATGATGCAAATGATAGAACAGAAGAGTTGTATCAACTCACCCTCAATGTGGGGGTACAGAAAACACATAACTCACCTTTATGTGTTTTCTGTACATGTGTGTACAGAGATCCCTGCACTTAAACATTTCAAGGGAACTGCGTACCTGGAATGAGTCTAGGTGCTGGGTAGGCGTTATTGAATAAAACAGACATGGTTTGCACCCTTGAGAGCTTGCATCTTAGCTGAAGCATGGCGGAATTGATTTTTTGCATTAGACATCAATAATAAGTCTTATACCAACAAGGCCTGTTAGGAGTATTTTTGTTTTTCAGTGTTTCCCTTATTCTTAAGAGAATTCACATTCAAATTCATTATGTTTGCATGTCAGCAACTCAGCTAGGTCACTGTGTTACCGCAAGTTTGGCACTTGTCCCTGAGGCTATATCAGAAGAATGAAGAGGACAAGTGGTTGGAGAAGCAGGAAAAGGAGGTTTATTTGCTGGAAAATGGGGAAAATGTCAGACTCCTATCATAAAGTACCAATTTTCCTAAGGATAAGCAGAAATGTAGGGCTTTTAATGGGAGGGTTTTTAGCTTCAGGCTGTTGCTGTGTAACTAGTTGATGATTCTGATCCATCCCATCTCCAGGGAAGACAGTCTTGTGACCACCACTGGATACTTGTGTTGAGCCTTCTCCTGTTACAAAGAACACAGGTCACCCCCTGCCCCTCCCACCACTGGCCTGAGAATACAGGTTTTGGTTGTCAAACAGGGTGAGGGGATTTTAAAGAGACAGAAAACATTTTTACCTGTTCTAGGCCATTCACTCTGTTAAAACTGTGCTGTCATGATTTAATCTCAGTTTTTTTTTGTTTGTTTGTTTTTGAGGCAGTGTCCCATATGTTGCCCTCAGTAGAGCACTGTGGCGTCACAGCTCACAGCAACCTCAAAACTCTTGGGCTTAAACAATTCACTTGCCTCAGCCTCCCAAGTAGCTGGGACTACAGGCGCCTGCCACAATGCCCGGCTGTTTTTTGTTGCAGGTGTCATTATTGTTTTAGCTGGCCCGGGTTGGGTTTGAACCTGCCAACTTTGGTGTATGTGGCTGGCGCTGTAACCACTGTGCTATGGGCACCAAGTCTAATGTCAGTATATTTTCATTTATGTACTTCAAAATCTGCACTCACACTTTTATTGTTTCTCCATCTTTTTATAAATTTTGTCCATCTTTTCTTTCGTATGCCCTACCAGCCTCCTAACTGGCTCCTTCTTGCTAGTCTGTTTCCATCCATCTGTCTATTTCTGTCCAGCTCTGATGAGTTATTTTTCTGGTCAGCATCCTTCAGAATAATCTCAAAGGCCTTAGGCTAATATACAAGGTTCTTCCTTCTGGCCCTGACTCACCTTCCTGACCTCATTCTATGCCTCACTGTGAAAACACTTTGTATTTTTAGACTTCTGTTCTTTTTTCTACCCCTCCCCTTTTTTTTGTTCAACAAAACTATTCTCTATTCTAGGCCCAGCTCAGATGACACTCTCACCCTAGATTTCATCGTGTCTTCCCTGCTCCCACAGCACTTTGATCTTGTCTCTGCTAAACTCTACTTAGGATGTATGGGGAGAGCTGCCAAAATGTTGGTCTTTTCATAGAGGTCAAAACTATTAATATATCCTATTCATCTGTAAGCCAGTGCCTACTCTTTTCCTGAGGAGAGGAAGAACGGGGCAATTTTTAGGAGAAAATCAAGAGTCTGGAAGGGGAGCTTCTGCTGGAGTTTCCATGCGGTTCTTTGGCAGGCAGCATGGGCTTGAATCTGGGAGCTTGTTAGAAAGCAGGCTCTGAGGCTCCACCTAGATTGCTTGAATCTGCATTTTAAAAATTGTTATTATGGGTACATGGCTGCATGTATTTATAAGGCACATGATGTTTTGATATAAGCATACAATGTATAATACACAAATCACAATAACTGGGGGATCCTTATCTCAAACATTTGTCATGTCTTTGTGATAGGAACATTCCAATCCTCCAGTTTTGCTTATTTCTACATATAGCCTAACTTATTATTGACTATAGTTGCTGGTTGTGCTGAATCTGCATTTTAACAACTTCTGCAGGTGACTTGTATGTACATTAAAGTCTGAGAAGCTCAGGGTTAGAGTGCCTGAGACCGTGTTGGTTCCTAATCTGCCGGTCAACAGATGGGTGGAGGGGCTGTGTCTTCCAGGGCCTCACCATCAGTGTGTGGGTCACACTGAGCCTGGGACACCAGGGAGGGAGCGGCCGGGGATGCTGCGCTTCACCCGGCACTTGTGGTACCAGCTCCTGCTTTTCTTTTCAGACCGACCTTCGTATCAGTATTAAAATCATTCACAGTTATTTACCTTTTCCTTTGTAGGTCTTTTGATGGATTCTGTAGCGCCCAGAAGAATCAAGAACAACTCTTGACATTAGCAAACATTTTGAGGGAAGAAGGAAAAGTGTTCAATGAAAAGGTTTACTACACTGCAGGCTACAACAGCCCTTTCGAATTGCTTAATAGAAATAACGAAGTGTGGTTGATTCAGAAAAAGGAACCCTCCGAAGAGAATGAATGAGAAAATGAAAAAAGTTTCATCGCGGGGGAGAACTTCTAATACTGACATCAGCGCTGCTGATCAGTGTGTGTCTGGCCCCTCCAGCTTGAGAGTCCTACTATGAATTCAGCTTCCTTCCATTGTGCCTTTTTAATGCTTGCTGCTTTACCTGGATGCACAGGTAACGGGACATTAGGTCCGCAAATACATGCAAATCAGTCATCTATTTCTGTGAGGATCCAGGGAAATGTCCCTTTCTTCCCTTTTCTTTGCCACAGCACCACCATATTGCCTTTTCCTGCTTGGATTTGTATCAGTTGAATGTGATCTCTTCCAGATAGCATCAATAAAAATGTTGAAGATTAATCTTTTTCTTTTTTGTAGAGACAGATTCTCACTTTATCGTCCTTGGGAGACGGCTGTGGTGTCACAGCTCACGGCAACCTCCACTCCTGGGCGTAGGCAATTCTCTAGCCTCAGCCTCCCGAGTAGCTGGGACTACAGGCACCCGCCACAACGCCCGGCTGTTTTTGTTGTTGTTGTTGCAGTTTGGCTGGGGCCAGGTTCAAACCGGCGCCCTACCCATTGAGCCTCAGGCGCCGTCCTTGAAGATGAATCTTATGTGGAAATACTAGGCTGTCAGGCCTGAAGAGGTGAAATTCAGTTGGACACAAAAATCAGACTCTTTTGAGGCTGTCAGCGCTACATTCCCTGTTGAACTGTCTTTCCCCTCTGCCCACTGCCTCCACTGCACAAGGCAACTCTCACCCAAAAGCGTTGGTCAATCTCTTATGACAGATAAATAATGAGCTTATGAAGTTAGGGACTTCCTATCTTAATTGGCATGTTAAAGGCATGTTTTTTGCAAAAATGTACACGAACATAAAATTCGCTTGAATTTTTAAAGTAATGTAGTAGTAAGGGTTTGCAGGGACTATAGGAATTCAACCAACTTGAACAGTCAACCCGTGTTGCAGCTTTTTCTGTTTGTGAGGCCTGTGGCTACCCAGCTGGCTAGAACTAGCTCCTGATAGGCTCTGGTAGTTAATAGGTGAAGTCAAGTGAACCGTCCTCTTTGCCATGTTAAAGTCATTACTGTAACAAGCACCCTATGATTCATCGGGCCTGTGGGATCCTCTCTCCCCTACATGTGACGACACATCTTTTTCTTTCTCTGTTGCCCCATAAAAACCCCACAGCCACTTTCCCTCAGTGAAACATGCTTTGGAGAAGAATATTCCCAAAGCTCTTCTTACTTTCTGCAAGTAATAAGACTATTGGTCAAGACCCAGCTTCTGGAAAATCGTTTGTTGCTCACCTGGTGTATGAACCATGATCTTTTGGGAAACAAATCATTCTTCAGGCTCAGCGCCCATAGCTCAGTGAGTCGGGTGCCAGCCACATAACACCAAAGCTGGTGGGTTTGAGCCCAGCCCAGGCCTGCTAAACAGCAATGACAACTGCAACCAAAAAAAAAAAATAGCTGGCCACCTGTAGTCCAGTTACTTGGGAGGCTGAGGCAAGAGAATCACTTAAGCCCAAGAGTTTGAGGTTGCTGTGAGCTGTGATGCCATGGCACTTTGCCAAGGGTGACATAGTGAGACTCTGTTTAAAAAAAAAAACAAAAACCATTCTTCAAAGAGTGAGTTGCTGCAAAATGAAAGAGCTTAGAAATATTTGCCTAATTGCACTGGAAAATGCCTGGCTCCCAACAACCACAGCTGCTTGTGAATGATGTGACTTCCAGTTCCCATGATGGCATGTGTAGTCATTTTCCAGGAGACAATCACTTACTAGGAGATTTGAGCATCCAGTGAATGGGGATGTTTAAGGTCCTTCCAACCCTGACATATGATCTCTCTCAAAATTAATCTCCCCAGCCTAGAACCCTGGATACAGTAGGTCAACACACCTGTCTATAGTTAATGGTTTCCGTGGCTGACCCTGATAGGCTGCCTTCTAGATGCACTGTTACCAGTGTTCCACCTGAATGATCACACTCTACCCTCCATTTTATTTCTCCATTTTACAGATTAGGAAATTGAGGCAAAGAGAGGTTAGGTAGCTTGCCCCAGATGAAACTGAGGGCAGAGGCTGACTCAAGTCCAGTTAGCCTGACCCCTGGGTCCATGCTGCTGACCACCATGCCCCACAGGCAGCATCTCTTTGGGTGCACAGCTCTCCCTGGCCCTGGCTCAGTGGGCTGGCACTATCTGGTGGGGCTCGTTCTGCATGACTGTGACTTTAGAGATACCTTCGAGACTATAGTTTTGATACAAAACAGGCTAGATTTTGGGTTTTGAAATCATTACGGACATATTTTAAAAGTCTAGGCAATCATTTTCCAAAAGTATTTGCTTGAGTTGCTTAGTTAATTTATTGATCTCTTGCGTTCTTAACACTTGCCAAAAAGAAATGAAATCTCTTTTATAGCACATTTACCATTGCTGCCTGGGGACCCCGCCGGCCCTCCCACTGATAACATGGCCACTATGCTCACCTCCACTATCATGAGGTGAATCTTTCTAATATTTCATCTATAGTCCTACATGAAACATGAACATCTTATGCAATAAATCCCATTTTTAAGTGAAAAAAGCGTATTTCTGATGACCATGACTTATTGTGATCTGAAACATTCAAGAAAAAGAATCGATTTTATGCCATTCAGGTTCGGTGTATCCTGATTTTCCCTCTTAAATCATAACCAAAAACATTTTTCAGTGCTAAATCGATCAGTCCAGGAAGTATTGCTCACAGAAGTCAATCATTTTAATTATGCTGCTGGCACTGCCTATGCAATGTCCTTCGTGTTTAACACTCATTTCTTCTGAGTTTTTTCTTCTTTTATCTATGGGAACCCTGTGTCCTGACCGATTGTAGAGGCACTGCTCTCTCTCTTGCCCCATCCATTCACTTCTCCTCTTTGCTGTCTCTTCCTCTGCACACGCCCATTAGCTCTGCTCACCACCAGGCTCAGATTCGACATGGCCCTCCCGGAGCCTAGGCTCCCACCCCCACCCTGCTATAGGATGGAACTTCCCAACTCTCCCTCGCCTTGGTTATCCGCTTCTCTGGACAGTTGTCCAGAGTCTTCCTTGGAACTCTAGGTCCCGAGGAGACATCTTGGGCACCAGGACAGGGAGTTAAGGTGGGCAGTTCCTACTCACCCCTCTGTGGCTCGCTGAGCTCCCATGTGTGTTTATGTGGATGTTAATCTATCCTAAGATTATATGCTTTTTAAAAGTCTGAAAACATGGGCTGTGCTTGTGGCTCAGTGGGTAGGATGCCAGCCCCATATGGGTGGCGGGTTCAAACCCAGCCCCGGCCAAACTGCAACCAAAAAATAGCCAGGTGTTGTGGCAGACGCCTGTCGTTCCAGCTACTCTGAAGGCTGAGGCAAGAGAATCACCTAAACCCAGGAGTTGGAGGTTGCTGTGAGCTGTGTGACGCCACAGCACTCTACTGAGGGCGACAAAGTAAGACTCTGTCCCTACAAAAAATAAATAAATAAATAAAAGTCTGAAAACAATTTGTTTAAACTTAGTGCATTCATTCACTCATTCCTAGTCATTGTTTAATCCCCTAAAAAATTTGACTTTGTCTCCTGAACATTTCTTTTTGTTTTTTTGAGACAGAGTCTCACAATGTTGTCCTGGGTAGAGTGCAATGTGAGAACTTCAAGGTCTTGGGCTTAAGCGATTCTCTTGCCTCAGCCTCCCAAGTAGCTGTCACTACGGGTGCCCGCCACAATACCCTACTATTTTTTGGTTGCAGTTGTCATTGTTGTTTGGCAGGCCCAGGCTTGATTCAAACCTGCCAGCTCCAGTGTATGTGGCTGGCGTCCTAGCTGCTGAGCTACAGGCGCTGAGCCCCCTGAACATTTCATTCATTCTTTAAGTCATTATGGAATTCCTCCTGTGTTCCAGGCACCATGATGGGGACTGGGACAGGGAGGTGAGGGAGACCACGTCCCCAGCTCGTCGTCATGCACCTCCTATTCACCAACCCCAGCAATATCTCTCACTCTGTTTAGTGTGCTGAGAATATGGCAGTGAAAGCAGACAAGGCCCTGGCCTATGGATTTTGTATTCTAGATCAGTGTTTTTCAACCTCTTTTATCTCACAGCACACTTGAACCTGTAGTTAAACATTCAAGACACACTTAAATTATGTTGATCAAAAAAAAAAAAAAGTAAAGAATATACTTCCTGTACTTTGAATTTCTTTCAAAGATAATTAATGATCTTAAAAATTTTCTTGGCACACTTAAGATCCTTTTGTAATACACCAGTTGAAAATCACTGTGAGTTACAGTGAAAATCGTGGCAAATGCTGTCAAGAGCTGAAAGGAGGTGGTAGGGTAGGGTGTGGTTTATTGGGTGGGGTAGATGTCACATGCTGAGGCCCCTCTGAGGACGAGACAGTTGAGACTTGACTGATGCGGGCCAGTCAGATGAAAGCGGAGGTGGGGGTGGCATCTTAGTCAGAGGTGACAGCATCAGAGGAAGAGGTCACGTGTTGAGTACTGGGAGCAAAAAGGCGTGCATGCTGCTTGCTGAGGAGAGAGTGCTGTGCCTGTAGCTCAGTCTCTCCAGATAAAGAAAACTGCTGACTTGGCACAGGGTTTTAGGAGATGTGGAGTTCGAGGATTAACTGACAGTATTTGGGGACCGACTGAGCTTTTAGTTGTGGAGGTGTGGTTAGCAAAGTGAGGCTGCTGCTGACAGCGTGGTGTAGAGGTGGTGAAGGTTACTGATGCAGAGTTGTTTCTGGTGCCTATTTGTAACTGTGGCCAAAGAATGGTCATTTCTATTCTGGGATTTGGAATTGTGGCTGACAAGCTCATGGAGGCATGCCATTCAAATTTACCTTCCAGACAGCACTAGCCGCCCGCTGTGGTGTGTGGCCAGCTAACAGTCTCCAGCTGTTACCTTCTCTGGGGTGCACTGCAGATTTCCAAATAAGGCCACCCTGTAGGGATAGCTAACTGCATGCTTTTTTTGTCCTCCCAACCTCTAGCCAATGACTGAGTAACTAGTGGTATAAGACCCAGCCATTTCCGCCTGACTCAGAACACTTTTACTCAACAGTCTTTGCTCCAGAGATGCTTCGTGGACTGGTCAGATCTGACAGTTCCCTTGTTCAACCCTACTTTTCTCTTTTCCTTTCACAATACATCTTTTGCACTCTTTTTTTTTTGTAGAGACAGAGTCTCACTTTATCGCCCTCGGTAGAGTGCCGTGGCATCACACAGCTCATAGCAACCTCCAACTCCTGGGCTTAGGCGATTCTCTTGCCTCAGCCTCCCAAGTAGCTGGACTACAGGTGCTCGCCACAACGCCCGGCTACATCTTTTGCACTCTTGACTCCATCTCAGCCTCAAATTGGCCCAGTTGGTACCAGTTAGCCAAGAACAGAGGTGATAAGACAGCATTTGAGACTGAGTCGCTCCCTGTCTGGCTGGTTCTGAGGCCCCTGTCCCTGTTGGATAGACAGCCTCTGGCACAAGGCTGTGCAGTTACTAAAACCAGAGATGAAATAGCACACTGGTGCAGGGGAATGCAACGGCTGGGGGATGACTCAGGTGTTCCAAATATGAGGCTAAGGGGGGATAATAAACACCAAACAATGGACTTGAGTGATAATTACTGAGTTGGATTGGTGTCCTACAAGTGGATAGTGAAAAGCTCAGGTTAATTATTATAATAAGCCATTTAAAACTAAGTGTTGTGAGAGTCAGTCGCTTTGGTGGCATGCCAGCACGTTTTCATCCTGCGTGATGGTAGGATGTGACGGCAAAAGTAACTAACCGTCAGCAAACCTTCAACCGAGCCAGGTCTGCAGTGGCCAGGTTGGAATCAATCTTGGAAACCTAAAACTTGTGATGGGGACATCTAGTGGATGTCCTCAACAATTTTGACTCCCTGAATATGTAAGCGTGCAGAAGAGCCCCACCCTTCCTGTGAGGAAGTAGAACTGCCTTCTGTCCCTTCCTCCATCCTAACACCAAGAAAGATAATGTCAGGATCTTGGCTCCATCACACAACAGGTGCCTCTTGGGAGTGTCCAGCCCCTTCTCCTGGCTACTGGGCGTATAAGTCACAACAGTCTGGTTTGGGCCACGCTGGGTCTGATGAGGGGAGAAATGGACTGACTGTACGCCAAAGGAGGTGGGCAAGCGAGCCCGCATGTCCCACAGGGGTCAGGGGAGGCCTCTGGGACTTGATTCTGAGGGTGCTTGGTCAGATTCATAAAAATAAAGGCAACTTTATTGACCTGAGGGATAGTTCTCAGGATAGAAGATTTAACACCAGGAGAAAAAGTGCCAAGAGATAGTGGGAACTCACTGCTCTAGGGCAGCTCAGTAGAAGCCCAGAAAAAGTGATCAAAATGTTGAAATGCCTGAATTGCTGGGACTCGTCAGAGGAAGGAATGAGAAGGCTCAAGGATGTGGGCTTGCTGGAATGGCCACATGAGACAAGGTGTCCGTCAGGGGACCATGCTTCATAGGAAGGCCCAGAGGCCCTGTCCACACCAGTCCTTGGAATGCACTGATGAGAGGACTGTGAGCATCCCCGGGAGCTAGCTCAGTGGGGCTTTCATCTGTAGTCGGGGGCTGGCAGGAACGATTGTGGTGGAACCTTGCTTCCTGAGAGCAATGTGGGTGATGAGACCTGAGAACGCAGATGATAATGCTAAAAAAGAGGCCATTATTAGCGTGTGTGTGTATGTTCATAGCATATTAGCATACATTAGAATATATATATTCATTATTAGCATATTAACCACGAAGCACAAAATGACTTGAACCTGTAAAGTCTTATGGAACTGGTTAATAGAACATGGCATCCTAGGGACAAAAGGGATGGGTGGTTAGCAAGGGTAATGCTTGATATATATATCAAAGCGAGCAAGAATGGATGAGCAGGGGGCTAAAAAAGAAAATCCTAAAAAAGAAAAAAAAAAAAACTACGATTCCTCACCAGTTTCTACTGAGCCACTTTTCTGATCTGAAGCTTATTAACTGAAGAGGTGACTGGATTCTGGGGAGAGGTCTCTGCGAGTGTGTGCAGTAATGATTTCTCCAGCCTTTTTCTGAAGGGATCTGTGGCCATTTACTCAGATGGCTTCACACTAGAGAAAATGGAATACAGGGATTTGTCCGTGTCCAAATTAACATTTGATACTCAGAAACCCAAAGTGTCATTGTATTTCCTCCTCCCTCATTAAAACGGGAGCATATGGAGGTTAGAAAGGAAATGTTCTAATCAAAATTTGGCTACAGGAGGCCTCTGGAGTCTGCAGCCCTAGTGTTGATTATTTGCCTAATCCCTGAATGGACATACTTGGCAGGTAGAAAAACCCACATTGGTTTCTTGACCTGCACGGGGAGAGTGTAAGCCTGGAAGCCCTCTGCCTCCCAAGCAGTGTAGTAAAGTTAAATCAGTATCGCCTTGAACAATGTTTTTAAGCTTCTCAAGTGAACATCTGCTTTCCGCCCATGATGGTAAAATTGGAACCCGTTTTATCTTTCCATCTTAAACAACTAAAAACCCAAGCAAAATATATAAAACAGTGGTCTTCGGACATTGAAAGTTCATAGCACAGGACTATGAGCTCTGATAGAAGGGGAAAAAATGAGGTGAGTCCAATGAATGTTCAAGCTGATGGCTCAGAGGCAGTTTCCAGGCAGCCAAGCAGGAGGAGGAAGCCCTAGACCAGTGAGCTTGCTGAGTTGTGGAGATGAAGATCAGTGCTATGGGAGCCCACAATGGGTAGAATTTCTGGGCAGAGAAAATGAAAAGGGGAAGCATACACAGAAAGGGCTTTGCAGATTTGTAGTGGGTCTCCTCCAGTCCTTGGCTTAGAGAAGGAGTGAGAAGAAACTACCCCTAGCTGGGCGTTCTGGCAGGCACCTGTAGTTCCAGCTACTTGGGAAGCTGAGGCAAGAGAATCACCTAAGCCCAAGAGCTGGAGGTTGCCGGAGCTGTGATGCCATGGCACTCTACTGAGGGCGACAAAGTGAGACTCTGTCTTGAAAAAAAAGGAAAAAACTACCCTAGCTAAGAAATGAGTAACTGGAAAATAGCAAAACAAATAATTTACAGATCACCTATGGGGTGGGAAAGTTTGTGTTTCTACTAGCCAGAGTGGAAATAACTCATAACTCATGGGGCATCAGGTAGAGTCCTCAAAAGGGTGTTCGTTGCCTAGGTAGTGAGGTTAGAGTATCCATAAACCAAAGCCTTCTCTGGACTTCCCCTAACAAAGATATAGAAGCCAGCCTTAGAAAAATCAAACCAATTTCCAGATTTTATATATGTGCACCATAATAAAGTCCAATACTATTTAAAGGAATATAACAAAAGCCATTAACAAATGACATAACAGGCCAGGCGTGGTGGCTCCCTCATGTAATCCTAGTGCTCTGGGAGACTGAGGTGGGTGGATCACCTAAGTTGGGGAGCTTGAGACCCCCCTCAGCAAGAGCAAGACCTATCTCTACTATAATAGAAATATTAGCTGGGCATGGTGATAAACACCTGTGGTCCTAACTACTCAGGAAGCTGAGGAAAGATAGTTACTTGAGCCCAAGAGTTTGAGGTTGCTGTGAGCTATGACACTGTGGCACTCTGGAGCAACAGAGTCTCAAAAAAAAAAGGAAGAAGAACTAGCACTATGTGAGGCTGAGGTGGGTGAATTGCCTGAGCTCACGAGTTTGAGACCAGCCTGAGCCAGAGTGAGACCTCATCTCTAAAACTAGCCAGGCATTGTGGTGGGTGCCTGTAGTCCCAGCTGCTCAGGAGGCCAAGGTAAGAGAATCACTTGAGCTCAGGAGCTCCAGTGGCGCAATCAGTTAGCGTGCGGTACTTATATGCGAATCACTTGAGCTCAAGAGTTTGGGGTTTCTGTGAGCTGTGATGTCATAGCACTCTACCAAGGAGGACAAAGTGTGACTCTGTCTCAAAAAAAAAGAAAAGAAACAAAAATTTATTAAAATACTCTAGGGTGGTGCCTGTGGCTCAATGAGTAGGGCGCCAGCCCCATAAGCGGGAGGTGGTGGGTTCAAACCCAGCCCTGGCCAAAAGCTGCAACAACAACAACAAAAAATACTCTAAGGCAGGAAGTAGTTTCTGCCAAGGGACATAGGAAGACAAATGAGGCCAAATCTTCATGAGTGAGGGGAACAGCAGCAGATCTCAAAGATGGTACAGACCACAACAAAAAATTTAAATTCCACTCTAACAGTAACATCCAGTCTTTGACAGGTTTCAAGCACAGAGTGCTAGGAATTATTTTTAAAAGCTTATTTTGGGCAGTGCCTGTGGCTCAAAGCATACGGGTAGGGCACTGGCCCCGTATGCCGGAGGTGGCGGGTTCAAACCCAGCCCTGGCCAAAAGCTACAAAAAAAAAAAATAAATAAACAAAAGCTTATTTTGTGTGCTGAGCTGAGTGGTCAAAGATGCCTAGTAGAGGCAGAGAGGCCAGCTGGGAGGCTTTCCCATAGTTTGGTCAAGAGATAATGGTTTGGACCTGAGCTGTATCAGTGGAACTCGGGAGAAGTGGTTGGATTAATGATATAATTTGGCAGTATGGCTGATTTAGCTTGTTTATGGTTTTAGATGTGGAGTAGAGAGGAAAGAGGCCACAGGACGGCCCTAGGTTTGGGGCCTAAGACTTTGTGAGCATGGTCATGCCACTGAGTGATAAGGGAAAGCACTTCGGGGAGGGAGGGTCTGGCTCTACAGTCACATGCTGCCCAGTAAGACAGCCCACCATACACAGGACAGCAGTCCCCTAACATCGTGTTTTCATGGTACCTTTCCTATGTTTACATACACGCTTACCATTGTGTTCTAACTGCATACAGCATTCCGTACAGTAACGTGCTATTCAGGTCTGCAGCCTGGGAGCAATAGGCCGTACCAGCCAGTCCAGGTGTGTAGTAGGCTGTGCCATCTAGGTCCGTGTAAGCACATTTCGTGATGTCTGACCAACTATGAAATTACTCGATGGTGCATTTCTCGGGAATATCATTAAGACGGGCATGACTGTATCAAGTTTGAAACACCCGTAAGTCCAGATTTAGAGCAGCAGTTGGTATGCTAATCTAGAATTCTTGAAGGAAGGCCAGACAAGAAATAATTGTGAGTTTGCAGTATGGACAGAAGTGTACATCTATTTAATGCTATGACATGACATAAATTCACTAAGGGACAGTGTCACTTGAGAAGCTCACATTATTCCTCTTCTTAAACATCTTCATTGTTGTCCATACCATGAAACAAAACCCAGATTCCTTGGGATGACATTCTAGGGCCCCTACAATCTTGTACCAGATGCCTTTCCTGTTTTGTGTCTCGCTGTATTATTTAGACTTTCTAGTATAGCTACGTGGCTTCCCCTAAACATTTGTCTGTGTCTTTGCTCATGCCATCTGGAATGTCTTTCTTTGCCAGCTGTCCCTGCTGGGTGAAATCCCCTCACCCACAATGTCTTAGCTCAGGTTCACCACAGCCAATCCCGCCCATCTACCCACTCAGAAGCTGACATCTTCCTCCGAGAACATGTCATTCAATGCAAAATGAGTTAAAAAATGACTTACCCAGTGTGTCTGGAGGTGAATAGCCAGTGGCTGATGCAGTGACCCTGGATGTTATCAACAGACCACGCTCCTTTTCCTTTGCCACCCATGGTACATGGCTTCCATCCTCATTGGTGCCTCACAGATTGTAGTAAGAGTATTGCTCCTTCTCCAGCCTCCCACCCATCACAGGGAGAAACAGGAGAAAGGAAGTCACACATGGCAAGCTTCCTGGAAATTCCAAGACTATGCCCATGACCCTGGTGACTACGAGGAGGCTGTGGGGTAGTTTTTTCCAGTCTGGGTGCATGGCCAGGCTGAACAATTCTACTCCTGGTGATGAATGTTGCTGTGAGCCCAGCAGGGCTTACCAGAGCCCAGCGAGCTATTCCTTTGCTTCTCCTCTGGTGCTGATATATGTCTTGCAGGGTGATTGTGTATCTTTTTATTAGTTTTGAACCCTTTCCTGATAGCTCATTCACATTCTTCTGTCATAGGATTCCCTCACTTTTACCCAGAACACAGGAAGTATTTACTCAGGACATTTTCCCCATCACTGAACAATGCCTACAGATTGCTCTGGCCCTTGTTCTATAAATAAAGCTGGCCTCTGTGGAAGGTGGTGTGGGGCAGCTCACTGAGAAACACTGTAGTTACTGAGTAGCTTCTTAAGGAAAACAGACCTCAAGAATAAGGTCCATGTTTTATTCAAAAGACCATCTCTGTCTCCCAGCAGTATCCTCATATCCGCTTATTTTACAATGTAATCTGAGTGATATAAATGATTCTTCATATGGAGGCTGAACACACAAAAGCAGAACCAAGAAGCCAGTGCAGTGGTTCCCTGTCCTTCCACGATGCCCACAGAGTGGGCACCATCTGCAGGTAGGGGAAAAGACTGAGGCACAGAAACACCTCCTTTGTCACTGTGCTTCTCCAAATGAATGACTTTCATCCCCACACAAGAAGCAACAGAATTCAATCAAGATTCTTCAGAAATAGTAGGAGGGCAGAAATCTAACTAAAGTTGAAGCTGTTTCCAACTGACAGCCCCAACAGTCAATTGCTTCTCTTCCAACTCTTAGACAAAATAAAATAAACTAGGCGCAGTGGCTCACACCTGTAATCCTAGCACTGTGGGACATAGAGGAGAGCAGATCACTTGAGCTCGGGAATCTGGAGACCAACCTGAGCAAGATCGAGACCCTATCTCTACTAAAAATAGAAAAAACTAGCCAGGCAGCATGGCAGGCACCTGTAGTCCCAGTTATTTGGGAGGCTGAGGCAGGAGGATCACATGAGCCCAAGAGGTAGAGGTTGCTGTGAGCTACGGGTGATGCCATGGCACTCTACCCATGGTGACAGAGTTAGACCTCTTGTGTCTCAAAAAAAAAAAAAAGAGAGAGAGAGAGACAGAGAAGGGAGGGAGGGAGGAAGGAAAAGATAAAATAAAGTAGAAATAATTCAGTCCCAGGGCTTCTATGATTATCTTCAAATTAAAGTGTTGGTCTATAAGGCAGGCCATCAAGTCTACGCTCATGGAACTTTTGAATAAGATATAGTTCACAAACTAAGAGTGAGCCCCACAGAAGAATGAAGTAGTAAAGCTGAAGACACTGGATGTTTCAGGGATAAATCCAGATTCTGGTCTCCCTAGATTTCATCCATGCCTGTGAAAAGTTCTCACATCTCTCCCCACGCCACAACACCTGAACTCAGTCAATACATTATTCGTATTTTTTTCTAAAGTCCATAGGATGTTATTTGGAGTTATTTTTCCATGTGACCTTTCAAATGACAATAACCAGTGTCTATGACGTTCTCTCTCCTCTCGGTTGGGTCTCCACCTCCCACAGGGACCTTCTGGCTTCACAGCTGTTGTTCAGTTAGAACCAAGCAAAGCACTCAATAATTCTGTACAAGATGACCTATCTCATTTTCAAAAAACAAAAAAACCCCCCCAAACCACGGAAAAACCCCACATGAACGAAAAGAAATATTCCAAATATTTACTTTAAAATTGTTTTATTCAAAGCAAATTTAAAACCTAATAGATATTTTTCTTTAAAAATGGTAATTTTTAAATAGTTTTATAATTAGTTTCAATGTTGCTTATCTTACCTTCAAATAAATGATTTTTATATTAAGTTAAAGATTTCTGATGTCCATGTCCATTCTAATCTTTTTTAGGTAGCTGTAAGACTTCATAATCAAAAGCCAACATGAAAAAAATAAAAGCGAACACCACTTTTCCAAAATTTAGAAGAAACAATCCTTGTGCCAATGTAGTAGAAAACTGCTCCAAATGTCAGCTCTTGATTTCCCTGCTGTATGAAAAGAAGTGCTTTGCTTTCCTCAAAGAAGGGAAGGAGTCTCCACTCTTCACATACGTTTCTGCTCGAAGACATGTCTAAAATGGTATCTGAAGTTTCATTTTATAAGCCTCGTGATAAGTTGACCTGTGCAGAGCAACTGTTGGGGGGTATTTTCATGCTGTGCAATGGACTTAAACCAAGAACCTCAGCATTGACTCCTTGGCCCTTCTAAAGAAGACAAGACTCTGGCTAACAAAGGTGCCAAAGTACACGAAGTAGGAAGGAGGCAGGGTGTGGGCCAGTTTATTTTATTACATTAAAATAAAGACTTTACATACTTTTCTCCTGTGTCTGAAAGTGTTGAAATTCTAATTGGAGAAGATTAGAAGGTAATTAGCAACTCCATTATTTAAAAACAAATATAAAAATGCACAAACCAAATGATGCAAAAAAAAAAAAAAACCCACAAAACTCTTTTTAATCTAACACCTCATTTCCCCTGGGGCTAAATAATAGCCCAGCCCTACCAATGTGTATCAGTTTGTTTGACTAACAAGAGCTATTCAGCATTTTCTTTAAAGTCAGATAATGGATAATAGATTTTGCTAAAAACTTTGTAAATTAGGCCACAATACTGTAGGCAAAGAAAGATAAGAGCCTTAACTTTGTCTTTGGTGTAACCAAAAGGGTATCCAAAAGTTAGCAAATGTTGACTCTGTTAAACTCTGGTTTAAAAACACCCAAAAACTGTTGTAAAAGGAAAAGCTCCACCCACAGTCCTGTAGTGCAAGTTTTCAAATTTAATTCTGCAAAATATACTAGGCAGGAAACTGTCCCAGCAGGGTGTGACTTACTCCTCTCCCCGCCTTGCCTTTCTCTCTCTGTCGCGTGTCCCCCGTGTCACTTCCCTTCTCACGGAAGGCTGCAGCTGCTCCTCAGGGGGAGCTGCATTTAAAACTTACCCACACTTCTAAAAATCGGATTAAGAGTTGTGTGTACGAGGCTGCACAGCAGCGGGCACTGAGTTACAGCTTTACCAGCTCCACGTTTGTTCTGTTTACCAAAAAAAGACACAAAGCCTATTTCCCCCAGAGAAAAAGTACCTGAACCTATTAGCCCTTCCCCAGCTTCTCGGGGCTCGCTCCCCTCCAGCACACACGTGCGCACATCCCGGGGCGCGCTCCCCTCCAGCACACACGTGCGCACACCCCCGCGTTCTGGGCATTAAGAACCAGCTAATCCATCGCCTCTTTCTTAGAAGCAACAACGTCTTCTCCCTTCTCGTGGAACTCACACGTTTCCACAAACAAAGCTCTGAAGGCGGTTACCACCTGTCCAGAGACTCCCAGCTTACTCTACTCAGCCTAACTCTGGCTTAACTTTCGCCTATGTCTGTACATGTTGTGTGTGTGTATTTTTAAAAAATATGTTCGAAATGCACGCACACCCCACACACCCCTGTCACACCCCCAATATTTAGGAAAAAAAACAAATCTTCCCCAGGAAGCACTTTCAGAAGTTGAAGCTTCTACTTGCGTTTAAGCCACAGGGCAAGTGCCAAGTGAGCCCTGCATGACCCTCGGCTCTCACCGCAGGGCCGGCAGCGCTGGGCCCACAGACGGACCCCGGGCGGGGTCCCGGGAAGCCAGCAAGGGCACCCAGCAGGCTTCCTCTAAGGAGGCGTCGCTCATCTCCCGCACCCGGGAGAGTCACGTTCTTGTCCCTAGCTCTCCTCCCTCCGAGAACCTCCGCACTGCTCTGACTGCCCCGCGTCCCCCACACTGGCTGTCCCGTTGGCAGGGCCAGGAGCCGGTGGCTGCAGGGAGGTGGCGGGCTCTTCGCCGCAGAGCGGACCGCCCTCGTCCATCTCATCCCCCGCCCGCCCATCCAGCGAGCATCCCTGCGCGGTGCCCGGAGCGCCGCGCGCTCTGCCGTCCGCAGACTCGGTGGCTTCCCCTTCGCCCTCCGAGATGACGGTCATGGGGCTGCTCTGGATCCGGTTCCGCACGCTGTACCTGCTGCTGGCGGCGGAGGGCGGCGTTCGACTGCGGCCGTACCTGGGGCCGGAAAACGACAGACTCCGAGGCATCGAGCCCTCGTTCTTGGCCCACTCCTCCTGGGCCCTTCTGCTCTTGCTTGGGGAGCAGCTTGACGGGCTCTCGGGAGTATCTGCTGAAGGCTCCGACCTTGACCTCTGGAATCGCGGGTCTGTGTTCTTGAGCATTTCCGCTGCCGACATGCGGGCGCTGGTGTCAGAACGACTCCCCTTTTTGAGCAGCAGAGCTTTGAAGTTGTCACTGCTGGTGCTGCTCTTCCGGACACTTCTCTGAATGGAACCCACCTGCTTTGGAGAGGCCAGGCTCGGGGCAGCGCCAGTGGGTGTCACTGGCGGGGAGGGAGAATGGTTTCGGGAATGATCATCGTCCGAATCTTTCCGGCCAAGGACTTTCCTTTTAGATCTGAGATTTAATAATATTAAGATAAAGATTAATTCCCATTAGGCCACAACCATCCTATGTCTCCTAACTCATCCTTGGGTACTTGATATTTGCTGTGAAGGACTCATGTGTGTTTTCTTTACAATCACTATCATAAAAGGCAAAAATTAAAAAAAAAAATTGAAGTATGAAAAATATAAAATACCCACTCCAAAAAGAACAGTTCATTGTTTGACCACACGAAACCACGACTCATTGAGGATAATCACTACTTTTCTTTCCACTCTCACTGGATTATTTTGAAACAAATCTTAGGCATCCTATTACCTTACTTCAGATAAGATCATTTCTAAAGTTTCAAATAATTGCCAGTCTTTATGTAACTTTCTCAGGTGGAGATCCTGAGTGGATTTCACATGCTCACCATCCTTCTTTCTACTCTTCCCTTTCATGTTTGGTGCTAGTCCTTGAACAGGCCTGATCAATAAGCCAACATCCAGCATATCCCCTATGCTAAGATAAGCCCCCTCCATGTCCCAGAATAGCCCTATATAACTTTATATTCTCAGTCATTCTAGACCTAAAACCAGTCTTCCTCAGCTTTTACAGCATCACATGCCAATCTCTAGAAGTCCAGTTTCCCAGAAAACAAGAGTGAACCTTCTGGTTTAGATCCTGATTCATGATCAACTTCGGAGAACTTCTCGCATGAGGGATGGGAGTGGAGAGGGGAAAAGGAGGGGCTGATCAAGGGAAGGAACTGTCTCCTGCAGGTACTTCTCTTCAGTCTGTAAGGACCTCACTGGTCAATGTGTTTTCTACTGCTGGTGATGCTGAGGTGGCACAGCTGATGAGCCAAGTGGCCCCTTGCCGGTCTCTTCGTGACAACTCAATGTGTGTGTGCACCTCTTAGCGAAGCCCAGATGGACTTGCTTTAAGAAAGTTGAACACAGTTAATCAACTAAAGATATGAGTGTATCTCTTTTCCTGCTATAAAATTCTAGACTATGCAGTAGGGAAAGGTTGAGAGTATGGTATCTGCATGTGCAGATGAAGCGTTGAAACCAAGTGATACCCACATCTAGCGTGTAGCCTGGGACAAGCTGCCCATTCCCGCTGCAGCCTCAGTTTCCACGTTTTATTATCTGAAATGAGGGTGTGATAATACCAACCTCGCAGGCGTGTGGGGACTAAATGAGCTACAGAACCTCTGGAGCTACATACATCCCACTGCTGAAGTGCCATTGTTCTGTCGCCTTCGGCAAGTTAAAATTTCCAATTGTGTTTCCTATCTGAAAAGGGGGCATAGTGTTTGGACCATAGTTTGTCAATAATGATGAACATAGTAATAGCCATAAAGTATCAGGCACACAGCAGGCACTTAAGGGTTCTCTGAATGTCACATAGGGAAGAGAATTCTTCCTGCTTGTTGGCAGGGCAGGCTTTGGTTTTTAGATGGCCTAGAGAGCAAGGCAGAGGGGTGGATGGGCCCATGTGTCTGCCCTGGGCTTAGTGCTCCCAGAGTCATGATTCTGTCCAAAAATAAGCCACCAAAGAGGAGGGCAGAAAGTGGAAAGACACAATACTAAACAGTGGCCAGAGGTACTACTGAGGTACCAGCCCATCCTTTGGGACAGCAGAACATGGCCTGTGACACTTTGGTTCCGTGGTCCTGCCCCACTGGTCAGTAAGAAACGTGTCCTACAAGTATAAGTTAATGACTAACTGACAAATCATACATATAATAGCCTCTCCAAAGTGTACAGCTACAAAATACTTTAGCAAATGGAAAAGTCCAACCACTTTGGGTTTCAGAGATGGTAACTGAAGTCACACAACTTGTTAGTAAGACAATTAGGACTTTGATAAAGTATCTTTCCACATACAGCACATGGCCTCACCACTTACACTGGTCACTCCCCCAAAGCAGCTCATCTCACAGGTATTGGCTTGTGGTGTGAATTTCTGATTTGGTTTTTAAATAGAGAGGGTGTGCTGAGATCCACAAAATGAGCCACAACTAAACTCAATTAAAGCTGTGGCCTTTAATTGTAGATTCAGAATTAAGAAAGATGGGATTTTATAAAAGCGTTGTTTCTGAAGAGCAGCTGCCCCCTAAAATGAGAATTAAATCTAAACATAGGAATTCTTTGCATGTATGTGTGCGTGTGTGTATATATATATATACACATACATACACACATATATATAGATATTCACACATACACATATGTATACATGTATTTTTTGTTTGTTTGTTTTGCGATTTTTGGCCAGGGCTGGGCTTGAACCCACCACCTCCAGCACATGGGGTTAGCGCGCTACCCCTTTGAGCCACAGCCGCTGCCCTATACATGTATTTTTAAAGAAGATGGCTATAAAACGTATTTAAACAGTTAACACTGGCTTAAAAACTAATTACTTCAATAAATATAAAAACTTCGCACCTCAACTGGTGTTCTACATTTTCCATCTGGCTTTAAAGCTGAAGTGAATTAATTTGCATTATAAAATTTGAAAGCTGTGTTTCAACTTGGATATTCTTTATTTTAAATTATGAGCTTAGGTGCTAAAAGACATACAAATAAAACCTTAAGAAACACAGACATTAGATAGACCTTTACTATGTCTGCTCATATATTCTCCACGCTACAACAGAAATTGGCATATGTCCTCGCTTTCTCTTTTGCAATCCACTCCTACGACCTAACTGGCCTTACTTCTCTCATGGGTACACAAAATAATACAAACTGACCAATTTCTATTGGTACAGTAAGAAAAAAAATGCACATTTTTCAGTGCCTTAAGAAGGTTGCCAAAACAAGATAGAGAGTAGACCTTTGGCACACTGTTAGGAAAGGGATGCAGTAACTTGGTCTCACAACAGTTGGGTTTTCTCATTGGAACCAAGTATTTAGTACACAGAGCAGCCAGGCAACTGCCTCCTCTAGGGATTGCTATTATAAATACGTATATGCCTGTATATTTAGCAACCCAATGCATCCCTTATTAAAGCAAATACTTGGAGTCTTAGAAGGATCTGCTGACAGTTAAATTTCAATTGGTTTTAGTGAACTCAGAAAATATTTATTGAGTGCTTATTACGTGTGTAGCATGGTTCAAGTTAGAAACATCTGTGTAAACTTCTAGAAATGCCGCTGACGTTGGTTTCAAAGGATGCATATTTTCTCATTTCCCTGTTTCGAGAAATAATTAACTAGCTACCTTTTTAGTTCTAATGACATCGAAGAAATCAGTCAATGCTAACAGGGGCAGTCTTTCTCTGATGCCAGTAGATGGCACTAATGGTATATAGTAACCAGCAAATTTAATTCCTTTTGCTCTTGCCTAAAAAAAGAGACGTATGCTTTTATGGAAACATTAAGCAGCCGAAGAAATTGTACTATAAAATCCTGAATTTTTTGAAAAATAAAGAAAAAAAAAACGAAAAATTTAAACAGCCTTAGGAAGAAAGTACTGTACAGCTAGTGTGTTGTGCATCCTAAGGGCACAGAACACAGCATTCCTCACCAGCACTGGGCCCCTGGCCGCTTTAATCCAACTCTCATTAATACTGCCTATGACTGACACTGACACGGCATTCCTTGCCAGTAGCACATGTAAGTTCCCGAGATTATGCAAATCGTAGGGCAAAGTAAAACAGAAATTGGAGTCAAAGGAAATAAAACTGTAGAAACCCACTTAAAAAAAATCAATAATAAAGTTAATGAGACGCGACTGGGAGGCAGAAGAAACCTTAAGAAAGAGAATGAAATTGAGGAGCCCTGTGGAGAGAAGGAATCATAAAGTAAGAGAAGGGCTTTGGGGATACCTGTGAATAGCTGCGAAAAGGTCTTCTGTGGTCCTGGGTCTGCTGGGGGTCAGCACCTCATCACTCCCGTCTTCCCTGGGGAAGTCACAGGCCTCGGAGGAGGAAGCGGCTGTGTGGGTCTGCGGCACCCCGGCTGTAGAGAAATAAGCGAGCAGGCACACAAGATGCGCCGTGACTAGGGTGTCAGTCCTCAGCCGAGCTTCCACGCACGCCGCTGCCCTGCCATTCCTGACAATACGAGGAGCACAGGGAGACGCCGTGGGGGCTGCAGTTGGATAGTTTATGAAGATATGGGAAATGCAGCCAGCCGCAGAGCCAGAGCTCCTTCTTTTGTTAAAGTACAGAACTCCCACTGAATCTCTCTTCAGTTTTCTTGCAGTATTTCTTTGCAGCTCTCAGAAGGGAGATTACTCACTGCTATTTAATAGCCAGCCTGCTGCAGATCATCCCCACCCCGCTTTTTCTGCCACTCCTTTAGGTCTAGATTTTTTTTTTTTAATTCATAAAATGCAAAGTTGGTCCCTTACCCTGTTCAGTGGCACAGGAAGCCCACATACTGCCTGGCTTTCACGTGAATCTAACAGGATCTACCTGGGCTCCACGTGGGAGCCTTGGACAGCCCTACTGGGCTCAGCTGCAGATGCTCAGAGGTCACAGGACAGAGAAGCCAGACTCACCCTCTCCATCCTGTCTAGACAGGCAGCTCTCCACGTCACCGCCACCGTCCTCACTGTTCTCGGCTGGCTCTTCCTGCTGGGGGCCAGGTGGGGCATCAGGCTGTACCATGGGGACATTGGCTTCCACTGTGCCTGGGGACACAGATTCTGCAGCTCCTTCCTCAAGAACCAAGCTGCCAGGGTGCGTCGCATGAGAGCCACCCTGGGCTGCAGGACTCTCTCTTGCCTCATTGCTGTGGGCAGGGCCCTCCTCTCCCCTTGTAGGGCTGGGCACAGCTCGGAGGGCTTCGCTCACGTTCTCTGAGGGCTCCGCTGTGAAATCTCTCTGTGGAGGTGGCACCACCAGGAACAGTTTGGGCTTCTTAGAAATGGGCGGTGGCTTCCTGCTGGGTGAAGAGTTGGGGAGCTGGGCGGTTCTGGGGCTGGTCTGAGCCTCTCCATCCCTGGCACTCCACAGGCCGCTACCATGCTCAGCTGCGCTGCCATGGTCACCCTGACTCAAGCTCTTGGCAGGCGACTGGAGCGAGCTTGTCACGGAGGCAAGCTGGCTTTCATTCTCCATCTCATGTGTGCTATTTCGGGATTTCAGGAAGGCAGATGGCTTTAAGTGGCACTGGGGAGCAACCGAAGTTCGTTTTTCCTGAGCTGTTGGTTCAGATGACAGAGCCGGCCCGGCGCCTGAGTTCCTCCTCACCGGCCTCAGCTGCACCATCTGCAGCGCTTCTGTGGTTATGAGGGGCATGGGGGGTCTGCTGCTCTCCTCCCTGGTGGAAGGCGACCTGAAGGCCTCCCGGGAGGAGTCTGGCTGGCTGGAGTTGGGGCAAGAATGCCTGGGGTCTCTCATGAATTTGGGGTCCAGAGGAGGGGCAGGTGGGGGCTCCGACGAAGGCAGGAAAGGTGGAGGCAATGGTAAGGGCACAGAGGAATCTGGAAAAGTGGGGCTCAGTGAAGCGGGGGCAGGAGGAAGGCACCCATCAGGCGGGCAGCAGAAGGGAGTGAGAGCTTCAGGTGGCGGAGGGGGGAATACAGGAGAGGGAGGCAGGGCACAGCCCTCAGGACAGTCGGCCAAGGGCGGAGGAGGCGGCAGGAGGAAGGGGCCTGGGAGAGGAGTGGGGGGCCCCGGGGGACAGGCTGCTGCTGGATCCGCTTTCTTCACCGTGCCGCTTCCTTCCGTAGAGGTGTTGGAGGACAGGGAAGTAGACGAGGGGGAGATGGACACGGAGGATGTCAGAGAGGACTTCCTTTCTGGCACCTTGGGCTTGGGCTTCCCTTTCCCATGTGCTGGTGACATGGATTTTAAAAACACAGGCACAGGGGTGAGAGCTGTGGGTGTATTTGACTGGCTGGAATACCCACTGGATGGAGAAGTGACTCTGTGTGACTTCTCTGGCGATGTGACCTTTGGTTTGACAGAACCACTGGGTACTTGCGGCGGGACGGCCCTGGGCCCTTCCTGGACCGGGCGGACGAGGCCGTTTCCAGCGGGCGGCCCGCTGCCAGCCAAGCAGCCCCCTCCTGGGGCGCCCGGGTCTTCCTGCAGGCCTGTGTAGTCAATGTAGTAACCCCACGGGTCCGTGTACTCCGACTTGACGCTGCTGGTGTCGCTCTGCGACGGGGTGACCCCACACAGGGAGTAGACGTTGGGGGCGGTGGTGGAGGTTAGGCTGCTGCTGGCGCTGACTGTGCTCTGACTCCGTGACCGGGGCAGCCAGGGCTCCTCCAGGTCACTGCAGGGGCTCTGAGAGGGCGAGCTGCCGCCCTTGCCCGGGAAGCTCAGGTGCAGCGAGTGCTGGAGCGAGGCGATGAGGCGCTCATTGAGCACCTGCCCATTGGCTTGGCCGCTCTTTTTGGGAACCCTGCGGAGGGAGTCTGTCCGGGAGGGTGGCAGGGGAGGCTTCTTTGCTTTCTTCAGAGAGATGTTTCTTGAAAGGGACTTATCATTGCAATTTGACCTGTCCCCTCGGTTTTTCTGAGCTCTTCCATCAAACACATTGACGACGCTGTGCCGAGGGCTCCTGAAGCCATCGCTGCTATTGCACAGATTCCCAGATGCGAGTCCGGCGTCGGAGTGCACAGACATGCAGTAGTCGTCGTGGTCCTCAGAGTACACGGACCCTGCATCCTCTTTGTTGAATGTTTGGTCCAAACTGCAGCTGCTCATGTTACTTGCGGGCGTGGAGTACCCAGGAGTTGCCATAGGTGGCTTCAGTGGGGATGCCTGCCCGTTACTTGAGGCTTGGTATTCCCAGGGCTCCGAGCTACCCTGCCCTCCTCCTCCTGAATAACTAGACTCGCTGTTGCCATCCACATCCTGAGGGTGGGCTGAGAAGCGCTCGGTGCTTCTGCAATTATAGGGCACAACTGGGGACCCATTCTCCCTATTTGCATTGAGAGAGACCGAGGAATCACAGAGAGACAACAGTGTGGGTGCACCAGGGGGATGGGTGTCTAAGGATTGTGAAAGAACAGCGGGGTGACCCTCACTCCAGTGACGGCGGGGAGACTGAGGGTCATCTTTCACAGTGTGCCTGGAGATGAGGTGGTCTCTGGATTTTATCTTCCCGTATGAGGATGAGCTGGTGATTTTACTGTCTAGCAACCCTGAATTCTGAACAGGGTGAATAACAATGACCTCTGAAGAGGAAGAAAGTGTAGCATTTGGGATGATGGTGGTGGAATAGGTCGCATGAGGAGAAACCACGCATGCTGGGCTTGTTACATTTTCACTCTCAAAGGGCCTCAGCTCCTGGGATTTGGGCCTCAAAAGTGCTCCCGTCCTCGAGGCATCCCCTAAATATCCTAAGTGTTCATCCACTTGTGGATTATTCCTCTGGTAGGGGGCAGTGCCACCCACATCTCTTGCAGGGCCCAGGGCACTCAGCCTGGACTCGAGGGACTGAATGTTTGCCCTTGCTCCTGAACGTGGTAGACTGTGGAAACCAGCATCGCTGTGGAGGCGGGAAGGGAACACGATACCCGCAGAATCGCTTAGCACGGACATGTTGCCAGAGGAGCCAGAGAAGTGGCTCATGTGGGCAGCAATGCCTTGCCCCTTCTGCGCCCTGATTCTTCTCATGGATGGTGGCACGACTTTCACATCCTCAGTCTGACAGCTGGAGTCCCTGGTTTCCGAGCGCTGCCCAGCAGGCCGGTAGCCATCAAGCCTTCCTAGTGTGGGGTAGTGGTCTGGGGCGCACACTGACTGACCACCAACATCATCTTGACCAGTGCCAGCGGCTGGAGATAAAGCAGAAAGGGGCTTGTTACCTGAAATGAAAACCCAAAGTCCATCACCTGTACCCTCGCCTTCTCTGACTTGTAATTTAGAAAAACTAAACCAAACAAAATTTTTCTATTGGATTTAGTTTCTTGTCTCCTACAGGTAACCTAAGTGCATTAAAATAGTTACTGACAGCTTTCAAATAAAAATCCTTGTTATGAATTTCATGTACTTCTCTTAATTTGTACTTCAAACCCCTCTGTAGCTTGAGTGTTGCATATAGAATTCTCAGGTAATCCCATAGAGATCAAGGTCACTGAGTGATCTGTGAAGTATTTACTTTTCAAATAAGCACCTTTGGGTAAAGTCTTCAAAGTAGCCTTTTCCCTACTAGTAATCGCGCAAAGAGCATCTATTGGACAATGATACATCTTTCCCACGACCAATGAACGCAGTAACTGAACAACACAGTCACAGAGAGACCAGGTCTGAGGGATACTGGTACAAAACAGTGTTGATTATATTAATCCTTTAAGTCGCAAGGAAATCCTAAGAAAAAGAAAATTGATTTACAGATCCATTTGTGCTTCAAACATGTAATTATCCATCGTAAGCCATTATCATCTGTCTGTTGGTGACATTCAAAACTCAACAGCAATCTGTTGTGTTCTCATGAGGGAAAAACCAGCAGGAACTGATCCAGTGTACATTTCTTTAAATCAGGGTAATTCATTAGTCTTCACAGCCAAACAGAGAATAGTATGTTAAAGAAAGAAACACAAAGAACAGCAGAGAAGGTAGTTGATGAGGGAAAACCTTACTTATAGATAAACAGGTTTCAGACTACCCAGGAAGAAAAGAGCTTAAAAGAAAAAAGTCACAGGGCGGCGCCTGTGGCTCAGTGGGTAGGGTGCCGGCCCCATATACCAAGGGTGGTGGGTTCAAAACCAACCCCAGCCAAACTTCAACAAAAAAATAGCCAGGCATTTTGGCAGGTGCCTGTAGTCCCAGCTACTTGGGAGGCTGAGGCAAGAGAATCGCCTAAGCCCAAGAACTGGAGGTTGCTGTGAGCTATGTGATGCCATGACACTCTACTGAAGGTGATAAAGTGAGACTCTGTCTCTACAAAAAAAAAAAAAGTAACAAAGCCAAGAACTTACCCAAGGGTACTGAGAAAAAAAAAAAATCACTCAATTCTTAGGACAACTCAAATCTTTCAAAATAGTAGTAAAACCACAGTCTTCTCTATATTTTCTTCATCCAATGAGGACCTGAAAGTACCCCAGGCCTGGGCTTTGCTGAGCAGCACTAGTCCAGCACAGCCATCTGCAGCAGGGACACCTGGTTGTGACAATGATAGAGTGGGATTCCCGACACGCAGGTAATTTAACCATTGCGTGGATTGGCTATGTAAAGCCTCTTGCTCATCTGGATTGCAAAGGGTATTACTAAAATGGCAGCAATGTGCAAGGAGGGCTTCCTAGCAGAAAGCCCTCTCCTTTACAGTGACAATGGACAGTCGTTTTTATACTTGGGTCTTTAGCAAAGAGGATCTATGTCCTGTCTCTACCCTCTGCCAAATATGCACTCACTCAATGCAAACAGACCCAGGAGGCTGTCTTTTAGACAGAGGGGACCTGTATTGGTATTTCAGTTTATACAAGTTCACTTCCAAACATTCAAAATACTTCATTCCATTCAGCAATGGGTTGTAATATCTTTTTCTTGCAAAACTGGAATAGTATTTGCATAGGATTAATGGTAGATATTTAACTGTCTTTAAATGCCATAAACAAAATCCTAATGCTTTGGGGTAATAAGTTTGAATGTAAAGCCATTCTAGGCTTCAGAAACAGAAATGTAGCCAATTCTTCACCATCTACTGCTGAAGATAACATTCTTATTAAAATAACAATTATTTCCTAGGGATTTTAAATACATATAAGAAACTAATGTCTACTTTATCATAAGCAGCAGCAAAATTCTATTTCCCAAACAGAATCTTCAATATTCTCACAGTATAAAAAGCTTCCTAATACTATAAGTTGCAGATGAAAGCTATACAGGGATACATCATTTTATTGCATTTCACTTTATTGTATTTTGCAGATAATTGTTTTTTGTAGGCTTTTGCTGATGTTTCTTCAGAAATGGAAGGTTTGTGGCAACCCTGTGTAGAGTAAGTCCATTGGTGCCAGTTTTCCAACAGCATGTACTGGTTTCACTTCTCTATGTCATATTTTGTTAATTCTTGGAACACTTCAAACGTTTTCATTGTATCTGTTATGAGGTTTGGGAGCAGTTTTTTTTTTTCTTCTTTCCTAAGACAGGGTTTCATTCTATTGCCCTGACTAGAGTGCAGTCATTCTAGCTCACTGCAACCTCTAACTCCCAGGCTTAAAGCCATCATCCTGCCTCAGCTTCCTGAGTAGCTGGGACTACAGGCACACGCCACCACACCAGGCTATTTTTTTCTATTTTTAGTAGAGGCAGACTGTCACTCTTGCTCAGGTTGGTCTGAAACTCCTGACCTCAAGCAATCCTCCTACTTCAGCCTCCCAGAGTGTCAGGATTACAGGTATGAGCCACGGTGCCTAACCCAGTGATCTGTGATGTTGCCATTGTAATTGTTTTGGTGTGCCACAAACTACACTCACATCAGACAGAAAAATTAATGGGTAGATATTGTGTGTTCTGACTGCTCCTCCTACTAGAAGATCCCCCATCTTTCTCTCCTCAGGCTTCCCTTCTCATTTTAAATCAAGCACCAAAAATGATTAAGCTTACTGAGGAAGGCCTGTCCAAAGTCAAGAAGGCTAAAAGCCAGACCTTCTGCACCAATTAGCCAAGTTATGAATACAGAGGAAAAGTTCTTGAAAGAAATTAAAAGTTCTATGCTAGGGAACACAGGAATGATAAGGAAGCAAACAGCCTCATTACCGATATGGAGAAAGTTGTAGCAGTCTGGATAGATGATATAACCAGCCATGACATTCCCTTAAGCCAGAGCCTAACCTAGAATAAGGTCCTAACTCTCTTCCAATTCTGTGAAGTCTGAGACAAGTGAGGAAGCTGCGGAGAAAAGTTGGAAGCTAACATAGGTTCAGGAGGTTTAAGGTAAGAAGCCTTCTCCAAAGCATAAACCGGCAAGGTGAAACAGCAAGCTATGCAGAAGATCTAGCAACAATAATTGATGAAAGTAGCTACACTAAAGAACAGGTTGTCAATGCAGATGAAATAGCTTTCTATTAGAAAAGGATCCCATCTAGGACTTTCATAGCTAGAGAAGAGAAGCCAATACTTGCAAGTTTCAAAGGACAGGCCAACACTCTTACTGAGGGCTAATGCAGCTGGTGACTATTAGATTGAAGCTGATGTTCATTTACCATTCAGAAAATCCTACAGCTCTTAAGAATTATGCTAATTTGCTATGTTTTAACAGTTCAATGAAAATATTTGATTGTATATGAAGTCAGCACATTGTGCCCCATGATTGCACTAATGTACACAATTACGATTTAATAAAATTAAAAAAAAAAGAATTATGCTAATTATACTCTGTCCATGCTGTATAAAGAGAACAACAAAGCCTGGATGTTTATAGCATGGTATGCTGTGCGGTATATTTTGCTGTACAGGGTGTATATTTTGAGCCCACTATTGAGACCTACTGACCAGAAAAAAAGAGATTCCTTTCATTGACAATACACTCAGTCACCCAAGAACTCTGATGGAGATGTACAAAGAGATTAATGTTGTTTTCCTGCCTGCTAACACAACATCCGTTCTGCAGCCTATGGATCAAGGAATAATTTTGACTTTCAAGTCCTATTGAAAGTTCTTTCTTATTACTTAGGAAATACATTTTGTAAGGTTCCTCTGATGAATTTGAGCAAAGTAAATTGAAAACCTTCTAGAAAGGATTAACCATTATGGACACCCTTGAAAACAGTTGTGATTCATGGGAGAAGGTCAAAATATTGCATTAACAGGAGTTTGGAAGAATTTGACTCCAACCCTTATGGATAACTTTGAGCATTCAGTGGAGGCAGTAACTGCAGATGTGGTAGAAATAGCAAGAAAACTAGAATTACAAGTGGAGTCTGCCGATGTGACTGAATTGGTGCAATCTCCTTATACAACCTGAAAGCATTGCTTCTTATGGAGAAACAATAAAAGTGGTTTCTTGAAATGGAATCTACTCTTGGCGAAGATGCTGTGAATATTGTTGAAATGACAACAAAGGATTTAGAATATTTTATGAACTTGCTTGATAAAGCAGGGACAAGATTTGAGAGTATTAACTTCAATTTTGAAAGAAGTTCTACAGTGGGTAAAATGCAATCAGATAGCACTGCATTCTATACAGGAATCTTTCCTGAAAGGAAGAGTCTGTTGTATGCCAAACTTCACTGTGTTGTTTTAAGGAATTAGCCCAGCCACCCCAACCTTTAGCAAACGCCACCTTGATCAGTCAGCAGACATCAACACTGAGGCAAGACCCTCCCCCAGCAAGATCACAAATCTTTCAAGGCTCAGGTGATTGTTAGCATTTTCTTTAGCAATAAAGTATTTTTAAATTAAAGTATGTACATTTTTTAAAAAAGATAATGCTATTACACACTTCACAGACTGCAGTTTAGTATAAACATAACTTTTACATGCATTGGGAAACAAAAATAATTCATTTGATTCACTGTATTGTGATACATGCATTATCAGGGTGGTATGGAATCAAATCTGCAATCTCTCCAGGGTATGCCCAAATTGATTAAAGAAGAAAACAAACTACAAACAAATTTAGACCACTTAGGTGTTGCTTAAAATCTTGATGGGTATAAATGCCTTAACACAAAAATTAAGTAAGTGAGGTGAAGGCTATGTTAACCAGTTTGATGTAAGCATTCCAAATTGTATATAAAATCAGCTCATTGTACCCCATAAATGCATTAATGTACACAGTTATGAGTTAATAAAAAAAATTGTTGAAAGAAAATAAATAAATAAAAAATCTTGATGGGATTTATCTGATATTAAAACATAACCTAGGGCAGTGGCCATAACTCGGGGGGTAGGGCGCTGGCCACATATACCCAGGCTGGCGGGTCTGACCCTGGCCTGGGTCTGCTAAATGACAACTGCAACAACAGCAACAAAAAATAGCCGGGTATTATGGTGTGTGCCTATAGTCCCAGCTACTTGGGAGGCTGAGGCAAGAGAATCGCTTAATCCCAAGAGTTTGCTGTGAGCTGTGACGTCACAGCACTCTACCAAGGGTGACGTAGTGAGACTCTGTCTCAAAAATAAATAAACAAAAAATAACCTAAAGAAATATTATGTATAATTTCTCTTTCTTGTTAATAATACTATCAAAGATCTCTAATTTCTAAAAAATAAACATAATTAAGGACAAGAATCTATGAGTTCATTTAGTTAAGTTTTAGTGTATGAATTTTTTCAAAAGTCTTGCCAGGTCTTTAGTAATGTTCCTGGTACCAGCTATCCAAAATTATTTATAAAGGGATTCCTTTAAGTGAGGCTTTTTCTGCTTAGAGAATCTATATGGGGATGAATTCAGTAGCCAAACATAATTATATAACAATAAAATAATCCTACTTGATTCTTAAAGATGACACTTCATAAAGTGATATTCAGATAAGTTTCTGTGTAGTTTTAAGACTGAAGGGAAAAAAATCGAAATCCCCAATTCATTTACATGGAAGACAACAAATTGTAAGTTATCAGATACACTTTGGATGTAAACATTAAATATCAGACCTTGATCTGAAAGGGTTATTATAGGGCTATATATACTATTGTACGGTATATTTTACTACCTCAAAGTAAGAGTCCACTATTTACGGACTTCCAAGTAAAAACTGCAGATAATTAAATATAATTTTCTAATTCATAGAAGCATCTCTGTATAGTTAAAATTTTAAAAATCCAAAGTCTTTGACAACTTGGGCAATCTCTAGTGGAGAAGTTGCATCTTTACTAGTGAATGCCTTATCTTCAGATAATCATTTTCTTTCTCGTCTAATATGTTTGACTTTGCCATACATTCTCCTTATAGTTTATATCTATAGGAGAACTAATTTTAAGGAAAATAAGAAGTATCTATTTTTGATAATTATTAGTTAGGTAGTATAAGACCCCCAAAATGACATCCTTTTAAGTGCAAAAGATTGGGAGAAAAGACAAGATCACTGTAAGAACAGAACAAATAAATATATGATCTAATTTTTTGCTAAATAAAACTGTGTTCAAATGTTATCCCCTCAAACAAGCCACCAATCCTCCAACTAGCCTATCTAGAAAACTGGAGTCCTTATCTAATTTTCTTTTTCTTTCTAAACTAGCTCTGGCCTAGATACAGTTGCCTCATCTGACTTCCAGCTGTGATCCAGGTAATGTCACGAACTGCCACGTCATTGATAGTTTTATGTCTGGCCATGACATAGACAATGTGGGGGAAATAGTTTTCCTTCCTCCAGCATTAGTGTAGTTTCATGAACTCTCATCACTGATTTCAAAATTACTCAGTTTAAAAAACAAACACAAACACAAACAAACAAAAACAGAAAATATTCAGTTTAAGGAAGACATGAGTTACCTAGCTGGCCAGATCATTCTAGTAAGATCAAAGAAGTAGCTGAGTTATCTGGTTGTTTCATAAATAAAATGATAAAAATGTATACCTCTCTCACTGTAGGGTTCATACTACACATGTATGTAGACAATTAGTGTATCTTCACAGTCATCCAAAACCCGTTGAAGGTGGTCAACTATTTTGGTTGGGAAGCCACTGAAAATGTAGCTAACCTCAAGACATCAACTCTCTAATCTTACAAGGGACCTAACCACTTGTCCTTAAAGTCACTGCCTTATGGGCGGCGCCTGTAGCTCAGTGAGTAGGGTGCTGGCCCCATAATACCGAGGGTGGCGTGTTCAAACCCGGCCCTGGCCAAACTGCAACAAAAAAATAGCCAGGCGTTGTGGCGGGCGCCTGTAGTCCCAGCTACTCAGGAGGCTGAGGCAAGAGAATCACCTGAGTCCAAGAGCTGGAGGTTGCTGTGAGCTGTGATGCCAC